>LOEQ01002861.1:13941-52048 GCA_001685075.1 Bramus lutescens | reverse complement strand
CTAACCCCTGGGAAATGCCCACCTCATCAAGGGGTTGTGAGGATAAACTGAGACAATGGACATGAAGGGCTCCTCACAGGCAACACACCCAGGCAGGGCTGTTCACTGCTGTTAGAGAGAAAGTTTGCAGCCTGCCTCTGCTTTTGTCTCCAGGCCTTTCGAAGCAGAGCTGTCTCATAGTGGGTCAGCAGTCCCTGGCTGAATACCGTGTTTGAGAAGCTCCATTTCACATCTTCAATGTGAGCACCTCCAGCTAATTCTCACGGGCCTGGGACTGCACTTCTAAAACAAGTGATTTGATTTCGTCTGTGGTCACTATGGATCACGCAATGGATTGTGTTTCTTTAAACCTCTGTGCTAAAAGGTTCAGAGCCAAATTTGCTACCCTTTTCTGACCAGTGTCTAGACCTTGGCCAAAGGCAACTAGTAACAGGCACTTTCTTGCAAACTTGGCTGTAATATTATAAAGCCCGGGGCACTTAAAGCAATCTCAGCAGCTAGATCATACCCCATACCAATGGCATCCGCCTGGGTCTGGGACCCAGGCACCAGGATGCAGAAGAGTCTATGCACAGGCTTCTCAACCCATCTTACCGTTAACCGAATCATGTTCTTCCTGTCTGTAGCTTTTCATATCAGTGCGTATTACCTCTCTCTGTGTTTCTCCCATTCCCTTCCATGTAGAAAATAACACGTGGCTTCTTAGGATCCACCAACATCTTTGCTTGAGGACAAAGAAAACAAGGAAACAGGGAAGGGAATTAGGGCTCTCTCAAGGGAGAGAAAATCGTTTATCTAGGCATCATTCATCTGTAGTCAACAAATATTTTCTGAAGGATTTTGGATTTAGCTCTGGGTTTTTGGATATGGGCATTACCTCAGTTTTGATTAGAAATAACTCCTAAGAGTGATTCTTCCTAAGAAATATGCTTTTTAGGTATATAACAACTTTATTTTGTTTCCTTTCTGCTCCAGAGAGAGCTTGGCATCACTCAGAGAAGCAATATAACATGTGGGTATGGTAAAGAACCTAGGGACTCACTAGGAGGTGGATTTGGCCCCAGGAAAGTCAACTATTTATTTGTATGCTGAGGCAAGCTAGTGGATGCTGGCTTATGACTCTCATTGCTTGGCGAGGTCCTTTGTCAAATGAAAATGTCTCAACTGAGTGTATCTGCTGGGACAGCCTGAGGTCCTCTTCCTTAACACGGAGAGCAGCAGACTCAATGGAGGAGGCTGGGATTCTGGGCAGCGCTGCCCGAGTGCACCTGACAAGCCGAGAACCTCCGTCCTGAGAAGTACAGACCATCGAGCTCAGAGCCCGCTTTCCCTCTGGCTGAGTCTAGAGGATTCCAGGCTGTGTGCAGAACCCTAGGTAAGGGACGCTGAGACAAGGCGAGGACGAAGGAGCCGAGTCCAGCGCTGCGGTGATACGGTTTGCGCAGGATTCACCGACACTGCCCTTCTACTATAGGACCCTTCTACGAATGAAGCCTGCAGGAGGAAGATCCTGCAGTCGCCAGTATGCAAGGACTGCCGCCCGCTCCGGGTCTCATTTCTCCATCAGAAATTCAGACGGCTTCATTTCAAGTGATGGAAACAGCTGTAATGAAATTCGGAGGGGAGGACAACTTGGATTTCTCCTCCAAACGCGGAACTCTTCCCAGGCTTGGCCATGTAAGCAGCAGTGGCGGGACTCATAAGCCACCCAGCAGCAGCGGCCCCACCTGCGAGGTCAGCCACCTTCTCGGCAGGTGTCCTTGCCAAGGTGGGAAAACCTGAAACACTCCCCGGCTGGGTGCAAATATGTGGGAGAAAATTGAATAGTATTTCCCCTCAGGTCCTCCTCGGGAAGCATGCTTTCTCCCAGGTCTCCATTTCGTTCTCATTTTCAGTTCTTCTGTGGTCAGCCTTTACGCTGTTCAAAATGAAATTAGAACCGAAAGGAGAGGGCCAAAGATGACACGGAAAAGAGGTGGAAATTGGTGGCAGCGCCAGGCTTCCCCCCAGGAGCCCGAAACTCTGGAACCAACAGCGGAGTCTGGCGCAACTGCGCAGACCCAGGCCTGAGGGGCAAAGCAGAACCACACAGCAACCAGGAGGCCTGGGCTTCTCCTTTGGGGTGTTCCCGGGAGACTTCCAACCACAACCCCTCTCCCCAGTCCTTAGCAGAGACCCTAGAGTGTAATGCCTTTCCTTGGATTAGGAAGGATGTCCATGTTTGGTGGAATAGCTTCTTAAACCAAAAGGCTTTTGATGTGCATACAAGAACGACAGTGCCTTAGCCTGGCCTCTTGGGAGAGGCCAGTGTTGGTCAGACTTGTTCACCACGGGGATGGGTGGGGCCTTTCAGTGGAACCCAAACAGATCCAGTTACCTCCTAGAAGCGAGGGCCAGGGTGAATACTCAGGTTTCTCTCAACAAGGGGAACACAGCAGAAGCGGCTCCCTGTTAACACCCTGAAAGGCTTGGAGCTGGCGGCCTTTCCCTGACAGGGTTTGTCTGGCCTGTGCGGCTGGGCGCTGCCAAAAAAACGAGTGCTTGCTTTAACGCTAACGTAAGGAAGTAATTATGACTGGAAACCCGACCTTGGAATGTGGGCTCTTCAGGCCGAGGGGACTGTGGGTGTATCTTGCAGGAGAAGATGGGGAAGAGAGCCCAGCTGTGGGGCAAGGAGGCTGCAGACCTGGTCTGGTCAGTCACCCTAATGCCCCTTGAAACATCTTGCTCAGTGTCTCTGAGCTTCCCTGGAGAGTCTCAGCCCCTTTCCACCTCAAGAAATTGGCGGTAATCAAGTGTGTTATTAATTTGGTGTCATTCTTTCCCCCATGGTTTATGTAGAAAGGAAGTGGGTTGTGGTAAGAAGTGGGGTGAAACCAAAATACACATACACAAACCCCCTTGGCATCTCTCAGCCAAGCCTTACTTGTCAGGAAGAGCCAATAAAGGACAGCTTGATTTTTCTTTATGCAGCCTGTCTGCAAATGACACTTGAACTAAATATCCCCTTTCATCTTAGTGACAGAAATATGATTCCATAATTCTTTGTGACAATGTGGATGATATGCCGCTGTAGTTACGTCGAGTTAGGTTTAAGTGGCAAATGCCTACTGATAAAGACTTAATTAAAGACACACTAGCAGTGGGAGGTCATTATAGTAATTACAGCCCCGGCTTTATTGTGGGGGCCTCCATACTGAATCTGAGCCGCACATTATTGCTACATAGGGTCTTGGTTTGACGAGCCAGCCATCCAATTCCGTGTCCTTAGGCTTTCGTTTCCCACGCAATGGCTGCTTTTTGCAGACACCCTCATTCCACTCTATTCCAGTGTAGATTGTGTGTCTCAGTTAAGATATGTGGTCCAGTAAATCAGTGGTCCCTTCTAGGCTGTCTGTTTCATCTTCTGGATAGAGCAATGAGGGAGTGTGAAGGATGGAGGAGGTGGCCTGGGCCTTCTTCCATGGTCAAGTGTCCACAGGTCTTGTGGGGAATTTCAAGACTGCAGGCCCCAAGACTTGCTCTTCACCTGGGACAGATCAGTGGGTGGCAGGGGGTGAAGGCACAGAAGGGCCCGCCTCCAGGTGGTTATAAGGAAGAGAGAACTGTTGTGCCCTAGAGGCCCGAACTTCCAGACATGTCGCATAACTTCCGGGACACTTCCAGAGCAGATCTCAGGCACATGGTCTATGTGTGTTTGAGGATAAACTTTCAGACTTTTAGGAAAGGCCCGCATCTTGCACAGGATCACCTGTCATGGCAGCTGGAGTTCTGGTGTCAAAGGACAAGAGTCGCTGGCAGTTGGAAAATGTGGTTAAGAACAGTATCAGCATTGTTTTAGAGTTGATCAAAAGTTGTATAATGGAAGAACGGGTTAAACACAGTGAGGTACATCAGAATGTCAGTTTTCTGCCTCTTAGAGTTTCAGGAACAGGAGCCGGTGGTTACACAGTCTACCTGTTAGTTATAGGTGTAGGCTTCTCTCTATTTTCTAAGGTCATTCTTCTGACAACGTCCCTAGAAATTCCTTTCCTAATGATTCTTCAGTGATAATTTCCATAGGGCCAAAGAGATGTGTGGGTCAAATAAGGTGATATTTGCACAAAATAAGTTGAGAGCACCCAGGGGATGTATTTCTGAATATCTTCCTTATCATCTTGTTGATGATGATGTACATTGTTGCTGTAACAGCCAATTTCTTTTTATAAATTATTCTTCTTTTAGTTTATGAGTATTAATGTTTCATGCTTGTGTGTATGTGCACCATGCACATATAATATATATAGGCCAGAAGAGGGTGTAAGAACCCCTAGAATTGGAGTTATAGATGCTTTCACCTTCCATGGAGATGCTGGGAATTGAATCTGGGTCTTCTTTAAGAGCAACCAGTACTGTTAACCAATGAGCCATCTCTCCAGTCCCAGTGGCAGCCAAGTTTGCTAGAAGGTTACCTTTAGATCAGGAATCCTTAAACTTTTTCCACTTGGGGCCATTTTTGCCTGATAATGTTTAACATGCATCTCGGTAGAAAGATATATAAAATAGGTTTAAATGTTCAATATTTACTGACCACAAATCATAAAGAAATGTATGTAAAAATAATTTCCTGTTATTCATACAATGTTGCCATTTATTAAGGTGATAGTTGATGTACATACTTAGGAAATGGACTGTTTGCTTATTTTTACATAAAAATTAAATCTTGGTTCAATATTTAGCATGTCAGGATGCAAGCATCTTTAGTGTTTCTTAGAGATGATGGATAATTTTTGCAGTTGCTGGTACTGAGGATGCAAAGCTGTAAACACAGGTATCACAAAACGGCAGATGCACTTGAAGACAATTTTAGGAGAAATTTCAAGTCTGTTTCAAGCCCAAGTCAAAATTAATTTGGTAGGTTTTATAAATGAATCTCAGCAACTCAAACAACATTCAAAAGAAATGAAATATAATACCAATCCAATCTAAAGATGTACTAATTTGACACATGTTGAGGAACAATGATGTGAGGATACTGAAGTCATTGTTTTCTACAGTTAAACTATTGTATGTCTATAAAAGCAGAAAACATCGTCAGCACTATCTCAGAGATGAGTCAAGGTGGTCCAAGCGGTGTTGGCTGTGTCATGTGCTGTGCTGCAGTGGTGTGCACAGTGAAGAGTGGGCAGAGTATGAACCAAGGCCGTGGTAAAGCTGTGTGACACAACACAGGCTCAGATGAGTTGGAATTAACTTTTGGTCAGGCAGTGTTCACAATATTTTCCCATTTCTCATGACCTCCACACAGTATTCAATTGTGTGACCCCTTTAGAGTTTAGGACCCACAGTTTATGGGACTGTGTTTCAGATTGTTCAGGAAGGGGCCCAGTGACCTTTGACCCAGGCAAAAAGGCTTAGAGGTAACCACACTGGGCTCTTGCATGCCCTTATGAGCTCCTGGATCCCAACCTTGAGCTTCTTGGTTAGTGTCTAGTTTCAGCTGTAGGCTAAGATGTTGACTTTTGGCGACTTCATAGACATATTGTGACTTCCCCGTCTTCTAGTTGGAATGAGTTTCGACTTTGCCTGATTGAGTCGTTTACCAACTGACTGCTGGGCCAACTTTGATATGTTGGGCGTCTCTTCTGTCATTTATGTTCATCAGGTTCCAGACCAGGACTTTACCACATTTGATGGGGGGGGGACACTGGGCTTACTTAAAATGTCAATAATCCTCAAGGGAGTGACCTTGAATCATTGAAGGATTAGGTTCCAGAGGGGAAGGTAGAGCATGGAACCGGGATAGTAAGATGAAAAGAGGATATTGAATAACTGGAACCCCTCCCCAACATCTTGCTCTTCAAGGATTTAGATGGCCTTTTAAACAATAGTATCAAGTTGACGTTTGTAGGAACTTTCACCCAACAATGAAAGAATATCCATTCTGTCGTTCTGTGGAGCATTCACCTAAATAGACTATATCCTGTTCACAAAACAAACAAGAAAATGTAAAAGGTTTGGAATTATACTGACTATGTTCTTGGACATAGTACAGTAAAACTAGAAATAAGATACAATAAGACAAAAATTGTATGAACACTTGAAAATTAAACAACATAGTTATAAATAATATATGGGTCAAAGAGGTATATGAAAGGAAATAAAAACACCACTGGATAAAATGAAAACAAAACAAAACCCAAAACAAAACCAAGCAAACTTACATCAACATTTTTAAATACAGTGCTGACAGGAACATTCATCTCTAAATGCTTATATTAATAATAGAAAAGATATCAAATCACTAATGTAAATTCTCTCCCCAAGAACTTAGAAAAGGCAAAACAAAAGAAAACCGAAACAAAGTAAGCAAGGAAATGTTGAAGCACAAAAGTCAATAAAATCAAAAACAGGAAAATAATACAGAAAACAAATGAAAGAAAACACTAGTTATTTAAAAGAAATCAATGAACTTGGTAATTGTGATTAATAAGACAAGAAAAGGAGAAAACAGGGGCTGGAGGGATGGCCCAGCAGTTGAGAGCACACACTGTTCTTGCAGAGGTTGGGAGTTCTGGTCCTCGCACTAACCCTGGCCAGGTCATAGCTGCTGACAACCATAGCCACAGGGCTTCCAACATCTTTGTGTACCTGTAACTCACGTACATCCCCCCAACACAGACACATAACTAAACCTAGAAATAAATCGTTTCTAAAAGGGGAAAGAAGAAACACTCAAGTGACCAATATTGAGAGTAAAAGAGGGATTGCCATGGCGGACCTGGAAGTTATAAACAGAACAGCAAAGTTGGACGCTGTAGCGAATGCTCAGAATCCCAGGACTCTGGAGGCTGAGGCGACATAGTGAGACTCTGCGTCAATGAAAAGGAGGACGGAAAATAAAGAAGGAAAGAAACAGAAAGACAGAGTAAGAGGGCAGAGGGGATCAATAGAGGAGCAAAGGAGACAAAAACAGGTAATGTGGGCAGTAAATGTTGCCAAAGGAATAAAGTCCATTAGATATGAATGAAAATGTTATAATAAGCCCATTATTTGCACAATTACTTAAAAAGAATAAGATCAGGAAGTTTTAGAGACATGTATGTTTGAAAATTAGAACCTTAGACTAAATGGACCAATTCTTCCACAACCTTGTACCAATACCCAGAATAAACCCAAACCCAGAGTTCTGCTGCTGCTGATACCCATAGATACCCACAGGGCTTCCCACAAAATCAAGAATAAACGATAGGGCTGGCGAGGTGGCTCAACGGATACAGATACTTTCTGCCTAAGCCTGGTGACCTGAGTTCAACTCCTGGGACCCTTGCAAGGTGGGGGTCAGGGAAACAAACAAAGTTGTCCACTGGCTTTCACATGTGTGTGGTGGTGCCCAAGCCACTCCCCTGACACCTCACACACATGCACACTACTACTACTACAGATTACATGGATAAACGTTTTCACTAATCTATTAACTATTAAAAATTAAATACACCTGTATTCTCATCATTTGGGAAGCAAAGGAAGAAAGATTGCCACAAGTTTGAGGCCAGCTGGGTCTACATAGAGTTTCCAAGCTAGCTTGGGACGACATACCAAGACCCTGTTTCAAAAATCCAAGAAAGAAAACTGAACTTGTCACTAAATATCTGTTGAGAAAGAAACATCTAGGCCTAGGTTAGTTTTACTGGGAAATTTTTATCAGGCATTCAAAGAGTTAATACCAATTTTATTTAATGTGTTGCAGAAAAATGAAAGCGAGCATATTTGCCATCATTCTACCTTTGAGACAGAATGTCTGAGAGAAATAACTTAAAAGAAACGAAGGACGAAAGATTTATCTTAGTTCATGGTTTTAGAGGTTTCAGTCCAATGACTTCCTGCTGGCTTCATCATGTTAGGCATGAGGGGAGGCAGGATATCACTAGTATAAGGACAGAAAGTGTTTTTGTGTGTGTGAAACCAAGTATGTGCATGTGTATGTACATGTGTTTGTGAATGCATGTGTGTGCACACACATGTGTTTGTGCATGTGCGTGCATGTGTGTCTGAAAGCATGTGTGTGCTTGTGTATGTGCATGTGTTTATGAATGCATGCATGCGTGTGTATGTGAGAGAGAGAGGGAGAGAAGGAAGCAGCACCTGAAAAAGACAAATTCTTGACATACATGATTCTACTGACCGCTTCCTTTGTGGGCCCATTCAGCTACACATCCATCAGTGGGCCGCTCCATCTATAGTTAATCCCCTTATGATATCATCGCTTCTCCAAAGCACCACCCTGTAAAGATCAGGCCTTTGACAGTGAGCCTTTGGGGGCCTTCTGTATGAAAACCATAACAAAGACACACTTTCTAACTCATTTTATGAGGTATTTCTTTGATTCTTAAACCAAAGATAACACTTAAAAAAGAAAAATATAGACCAAGATTTCTCATGAACTTGGCATACAAAAATGTTCAATAAAATTTTGCTAATCAAACCCAACAGTGTACACAAAGAACAGTAGAGTAGAACCAAAAAGGATTTATTCCAGATATGCAGGGCTGATTCAAGGGCTTTAATATGAAACATGAAACTATAAAAATTTCTAGGAAATATTTGATCTTTGTGACCCCAGATGAGGCAAAGGGTTCCTAGGCTTGATACCTAAAGCATAAGTCATAAAAGGAGAAATATTAAATTGAATCTCATTAGCACTGCAACCTTTTTGCTTTGTGAAAGGCAAATTACAGACTGGGAGGAAGAAGGCCTTGCAAAGCACCTGAAAAAGGTGCAGAGAGAAGGATGGAAAGGACAGGCAAAGCTCAATATTAAAAATAGAGTAATCCAAAGAGCAAATGAGAAAGAGATGTCAAGGTATTTTTGAAGAGGTTCATTGCGAGCAAGCACCACCAAGATGTTCCTCGTTGGAGGAGGTGTGTCGGTGGGAGAAGGGTTTGAGATTTAAAAAGCCCACACCAAGCCCAGTCTCTCTCTGTTGTTGCCTGGGGATCAGGATGTAAAGTTCTCAGCTACTGCTCCAGTGCCATACCTATCTGATTCTCACCGTGATGATCACAGACTAGCCCTTCAAAACTATAAACAAGCCAGTAAGCAGCACCTTCCATGGCCTCTGCATCAGCTCCTGCCTCCAGGTTCCTGCCTTGATTGACTTCCTGTCCTGACTTCCTTCAGCCATGAACTGTGACGTGAAAGCATAAACTAAATAAATCTTTTCTTCCCCATCTTGCTTTGGTCATGGTGTTTTGCCATAAAATAATAATAACTATAAGATGGAATTTGTTCCCAGGGACAAAACACAGGTTTTGCTGAGGCAAGACTACCGTGCTTTTGTTTGGAGCGATATGGAAGACTCTGGGACTTTGGACTAGAAAAGTGGTCGAATGCTTTAAGGGGCCTTACTAGGCCATTCTAGTAGGAGCATGGAAGACAGTAGTGCTGAGGGTGATTTGGACTATGCAGGCCCAGCTTAAGGGGTTTCAGAGGGGAAGAATATTAGCAAGTGACCTATAGGCCATTCTTGGACATATTGGCAAAGATTGTAGTTGCATTTCTGCCCTTGTTCTAAGAATCTGCCTGAGTCTACATTGAGGAGTTTTGGACTAATGTCATTTGCAGAGGAGACTTTAAGGCAGCCTGGTATTGACGGTGTCATGTAGGTTACTGGTGCTCACCCTTATGTAGAACTACAATGAGAAGGAGCAAGAAGGAAAAGAGAAATAGAAAATGTAGTTTGAGGAGAAAAAGAGCACCAGGAAGTATATAATTTTGGAGCCAAGTCCTGTGCTCAAGGAAATAAAGGGTTTAAAGAAAGGCCTGATGCTAAATGGAATAAAGGCAGTGGTGACCTACCTCAGGGAAAGACCCCACCCAGCTAATCCTGCAAGCTTTGAGAAAAAGGCCTAAAAAACAAGAGAAGGCTTATACAAATGCAAGTAAAGGAGTTCAGCCCCAGCAAGCAGAACTCAGCAGCTTTGGCCTTGTGGTAATGGCTTTGTCAAGGAAGATACTTGAAAGGGGTTGTGGAAGCTTCCTCTGAGGCTAAGGAAAGCTCCTGAGGCCAGACGTGTGGCAGGGGAGTCACTGAGTGGAGGCCCGGAGAGGTCACTGTATAGAGCTGTAAAGGTAAAGTCTGGACTGCAAAAATAATCATAACCTATTGATATTCCCATCACCCTGAATTGTCCATTGTTAACGGATAAGATGTGTTCTTCTAATGTTCTTTTGTATTTTAAAGAAAAGAACTCTTGTGTTTCTAGGGGATTTCTGTTTGGTGAGGGGCAGCAAGGGGAAATATGAATGAGGCGGGAGGGAGGGAGGAGACACAAGCTGGAGCCAGAGTGCTTTGCTCTGTCTTCCTTCTCAGGGTCTCTTTACTGAGACTGCCTTTTCTGCTGGGACCGGGGGTTCTCAGAGAGGTATCCCAACATGATTTCATGGTCCATGATGATGTAATTTGCTGTTAAGCAGATGCCCAGCTCAGAAAGCCTGGGTAGCAACTGCATTTGCAAACATAGGAAAACCAGATGATGTTGCATGAATGTGGTGTTCAGAAATGGCTAGCCACCAGAGAGAGGTTACATAGAGTCATACTCTGTTTCCTTGCTGGCTAGTTATTTAGATATCCTAGACATTTGCTTTTTAATTTAATTAATTTCTTTTTAATTTAAATTTTATTTGATTTTTGTGTATGGCTTTGCCTACATATGTGTGTGTATTAAGTGTGTGCCCGGTGTTTGGCTGGAAGCATCACCTCAGCTCCCTGGCACCCCTTTATACAAAGAGTTTGGAATATTTAATCAGGGGCTTCATACCAGCCCCCTGGCATCCATTTTTGGAATGCTGGGCAGAAAATTCCATTCCAAGCTCCCTCCCCTGGGAGTTGCTTCAGTCCAAACTCCATCTCCGAGAAAGCCTGCCAAATGGTGACCAAGTGGTCAAGACCATTCCCACAGGCTATTTAAACTGCCTCCAGAGAATAAACACGTGGTCTCCCCTTTTCCTCTCTGGTGGTTGTTTCAGCTCCCGCCTCCTGTGTTTTCCTGGGACCACCTGAGAGCACAGGCACCCAATTAAACCTGGGTATCTTTTAATTTGGTCTGATTTGGTCTGATTGGGATTATTTGGTCGGTGGAGAGGTTTGTTGGCAAGAAAATACTTGACACCTGGTGCTTGTGAAAGCTAGAAGAAGGCATTGGGCTGCCTGAGTGACAGATGGTTGTGAGTCATTATGTGGGTGCCGGGACTTGAACCTGGGTCCTCTAGAAGAGCAGCCATTGCTCTTAACTATTGAGTCACCTCCCCAGTTTTTACTTTTTAATTTTAATAAAGTGAATTCAGTACTCTAGACCTTACAGGTTATAAGAACTCTTAGTAACTGAAGATAAGAAAGACTATTGTACATTGTCTATTTACCTGTGTTTTGGTCCATCTCTTGAAGCCAACATTTTGAAATAGAATTGACATCATTAACATTTTATCCTGGCTCTGTAGGAAGTAGATACAGAAGGGTTGCGGATTTACAGGGAATTCAAAAGACCTAGACTAGAAGATCAAATAGATGCATGTTTGTAGATCACACACCGCTAGAATTAGATCAAAATAGGAAATATTTAGGACTAGGAATGAGTATGAAAATGCTTAAGGGATTGGTTCTTTTTAATGGATTTACTGAGATATAATTTACTTATTTATAGTGTAGAATGCACTTTATTTATAATTGTGCAGCCACAATCATAGCTGACTTTAGAGCATTTTCATCGCTTCAGAAGGAAGTCTTCTGGCCATCATTCCTCCTCTCTCTCTATTCCCCCAACTTAGGCAATCATGAATTTATCTTTTCATTTCTATAGACTTGCCTATTGTGACTAACATCTGTAAATGGAATAATTTAACATGGTCCTTTATCATTGGCTTCTTTTATTTAGCGTCCCATTTCACACACATCTTTGAATATTTAATTGCGTTTACTATCCCACTTTGTGGACAAACTCCATTTTGTTAATCTAGCTGTGGATGCTGGTAGTCATGACGAGGGTTCATTGGTATGTGACTTGGTTTGCTAGTTGGTTCAATGTCTACTCTTTTCAGAAACCCAAAGCTTCTTTAATAATAATGACCATAGTCCTCAAACTTTCTTACACCTAGATAAGGCCTTATATGACAGACTTTTGCTTGAAAGGTTTGTATCAACCATCATGTCCTTGAAGAATGCTTGTCGCTTCTGGGCTGGAACACTGCCTGATGATGGCGAGCATTCTCCCTGTGCAGAAAGGGACCATCTCAGTGATGACAGTGCAAGGATACAGCAGGCAGCCTTTGATGACTTTGTGTAGCAGGGCCCCATCTCCAAAGTTTAGGCTTCCTGTAGTGACAAATCCATCTTGGTTAAGCCTTTGTTATTTTGGCTTTCTTTAAATTGCCAAACTAGACCTGGAGAGTTGGCTGTGTGGTTAGGAACACATGTTGCTCTTCCAGAGGATCAGAGTTCAGTTCCCAGCATCCACATGGTAGCTCAATAACCATTTTCAATTCCAGTCCCAGGGGACCTGGCACTCTCTTCTGGCTTTCACTGACATCAGACATACATGTGGTACATAAACATACATGCAGGCAAGACATTCACATACATAAATAATAAAGTAAAGAAAAGTTAATGTTAAGTATTTTCTTCTGGCCCACAAACCTCTCTCCTGATGCAAATAGTACCAATCAGACCAAATCAGACTGAATTAAAAGATGCCCAAGTTTAATATATGACAATACTCCTGGGTGGCCCATGGAAAACAGAGAGAGGGGAAGAGAGAGAAGGGATGACCATGTGAAACTGGGGGAGAGACCACATGTTCATTCTCTGGGGAGCAGTTTAAATAGTCTTTGGGAGTGGTCTTGACCTTCCCTGGGGAGGGGTCACCATTTGGCGGGCTTTCTTGGAGGTGGAGTTTGGACTGAGGCAACTCCCAGGGGAGGAGGCTTATGCCAGGAGCTGGGGTGAAGCCCCCAGCCAAACAGTTAATAATAACCAAGCCATATCCCAACAAATGAAAGAGAGAAAATTTAGCATGCTGCCTAGGCTTATGAGATATTCAAATCCCTCAGCTGTTGACTGTGCCAATGAGAGCCTAGGGAAGAGCAGAGAGAGAAATTCTGAACTCATTACCTTGTGGTACCTAAGGGTGTCCTCATGTGCCTGCTGCCCCAGACTTGGCTTATTGCCCAAATTTAGCTCTTGATACCAACATTTGCCCCAAGCTTACTGTCCCCATTCTCAGACCCTTGAGATCCACTCAAAGTATAGACTGGGCCTTGGATTACCATTATAGGTTCTTGAGCCTTCTATCCTGTGCCTGACACCTTAAACAGTATCTCCAGGGTCCTGCTGGAGTTGCCCCATAACCATGCCCATCTTTGAATCACTGAGGAATTGCACCAAGTATCTGTCTTGCTTCTACATAGGAAAAAGTTGGTTCTGAAAGATGAGGGAGCACCCGTGTTACAGGAGTACCCTTTCTTCAGACTCTACATAAACCTTTAGACACAGTTTAGCACCCTCTTGGCCACTGCTTGGCAAGCTGATTTTTTTTTTTGGTTTTTCAAGACAGGGTTCCTCTGTAGCTATGGAGCCTATCCTGGAACTAGCTCTTGTAGACCAGGCTGGCCTCGAAGTCACAGAGATCCTCCTGCCTCTGCCTCCTGAGTGCTGGGATTAAAGGCGTGCGCCACCACCACGCGGCTGGCAAGTTGATCTTAAATAGTACTTGCAGACAGATGAAAATATTTTTTTTCCCTTTGGGGGAGGTGAGGTGCTGAGATTGAACTTCGGGCCTCTCACGTGCTAGGCAAGCACTCTACCTAGGCTATGCTTCCAGCCTGATGAAGGAGAGCTAGAGAAGGGTGCATCAGATTGATTTTTTCTGCTCAATTCCCCAATTCTGTCCTCCAGTCCCTGTTTCCTTCCTCTTAATGAAGACACATTTGCTGACCTGCTAGTAGACTGAGAGCTATTGAGGGAAATATGAAATATGGGACATAGTTATGGGTTACTATGTGGAAGAGGTACGCAAATGAGCACACACAGGTGCACTGGGGAGGAAGGGCAGCTCAATTAAAGCCGTGTGAAGTCTTTTGCCTTCAGAGAGCGACAAGTGCAGCCTCATCCATTTCTCCTCATGCTCACTGCTGGGGAGGAAGGATTTGGGTTTGGTTATGAACTTACCAGATATGGCATCGCTTTCCTTCCAATGAAGCTGCTTGTGGTAGCGGTAGGAGTGGATGTATCTATAAGCAACCAACAGCTGTCTCGCACTCCATATCTGGGAACCTCAGCATGAAAGGGAAGAAGCAGCTAGCCACATTACCTGTAAGTCAATGGAAGCCATTCCCTTCTTGGTCTTCCCCGCCTCCAGCTTGCAGTTGTTTCCTTTCGTGGGCTAGGACTGTGCTCAGAGCCAACAATACCAGAGAGGGGCAGGGAGGCTGGTTCTAGATGGGACTTCTGAAGGAGAACAGAGTGTATGTGTGGCAGAAGGAGCCTCCGTCTTTAAGGCAGATGTTTGGCTTTTTTCCAGATGTTTGAACCTGTCACACTCTCTATGTTTTCTTGGGCAATATCATGACCTGTCTGAGCTGGCAAAGAACTCACATTCGGCATGGATTGAATAGAGAATTTGGGGCAGTATGTGGTCGGGGAGGGAGCTGATGGAAACGTACACCATTGTCACCTCTTTCTATGGCTTATCTCATTTAAGCCTCACACAACCTTATGGTACAATAGTTATTTTCTTTCTCATAGGCACCAAACTTCTCAGAGAAATGGAGCTAGCGAACCACAGGGTTAGGATCCAGTTCTGAAGCCCTAGCTCTCATATCCTAAGCCATACTGCATCCAGATGTCTGGGGACCAGTGTTGTTTTCATGTACTTAGGATCTCTTCTGGTGTGGGCATTTGGGGTTTCATTTGAGTAACCTTTGCTGTTCGCCAACACAGGACTTCTAAGGAGGCCTGGTTCTAGGGACATTAGAAGATGATTAAACAGGGTAGATTTTTCTCTGAACCTCCACCTCTAATCCAGGTTCTTAGTGATTGGCATTACTGCTCATCAAACCCTTTGTCTGTATTCTGGTCTCTTTTGGTTGACTACAGACCCCCTTTGTCTGAGTTTTCCCTGCTTGCACTTCTGTCTTCAGTGGCCAGAGGTCCCAGAAACTCTGTTTTATTTTCAAATGGGATGCTAGCTGATGACCTTGTCTTCTTCCAGAAGCCCGTGCAATCCTTGGCCTCAGTTTCCCTTGACTTACCCATTTCGGCAACTGCATCATCTTTTCTCGGACTACTTAAGTGACAAGGAAGAGAAACTTGGTAAGATAAGGACCAACCATGTGACTTCCCCCTTCAACCCCTGGGCCATTATAAAGTGTCTTTAGGGTCTAACTTCCAGCTTGTTGCAAGGTTGCAGCTCAGGAGCATCCCTCTTGCCTACTAGGTACCTCTTTTACGTTTTGGGGCTTATGTAGCCCGCTAGAACATGCCAGCATTTTGGATTCACTTGGTGCAATTACAGAAATTGCATGACTGCTAGTTTCTCCCTTTTCCCCCCTCAGATAAATTACAGAATCCAAGTTGATTAAAACATTTATTGAGGCTTAATAGATCCCAGCAGTGCTGTGTGTTTGTGTGTGTGTGCGCGCGTATGCGTGCGTGCGTGGTGTGTATCTGCACACATGCGTTTATTATCCATTTTCTTCCTCAGGAGCCAAGAATGGCATGTGCACTGAGAATTGCTCATGGAACTTGCTTTATTTTGCAATTTGCCAGCAATGTTAAATTAGGAGGTTTAATAGATTCTTACATAGAAATTCCTAGTGTGGTTGTATGAGCAGCGAGTTTCATTAAAAAAGGGCTATTTTTCCTCTACCGGGATTTCAGTAAAGAGACAATGTTTATTTTTTCAGTGGAAAATTGATTGTAACTAAGAGGATACTTGGCTTGAAAGTGGGGAATTATCATATCGTATGATTAAATGAAAGCGTACCTTGTTATAAGGTAACCAGACATATCCCAGGAGAATTGAGACAATGTTTGATTAAGCCAGCTTTTCCTACTTTATATTCAAGGAACAAATTAAAGAATAATTGAGACCCTTTTCAGATCTTTTATAAGCTGCATATATAAAGCTTCAGCTCCAGGTGGCAAAGCAATTAGCTGATGAATAAAATCAGCCCCACTGTCATTTGTCAGATGTTTAAATTCTATAAACCAGATAAATTAATATGTTCCTTAAGCCAAATAAATGGTCATGCTCTCTGTGTTACCACCCAGTTCCCTTGGGGAAATCTTGGAAGCGTGTTCACAGATGAGCTAGGATCTACTTAATCAGAGAGGTTGAAATTAAGTTGCCCATTTGATTTTCTGAAGTGAATGTCCTTCTGGCCCACACGCTATTTTTGAAGCAAAGTTGTTAGACATGATGATTTGGTTTGTTTAGCGAAGCAGGGATAGGGTTGGCCTCAGCCTGGGTTCTCTGAGGTGCACATTAGTGATCTTTCTGTGTCCTCATACTTGGCACTGAAGCTATTTGTAAGTAAGCGAGGGTGTTCTGGTTTTACTTAGTCTTCAATCTTCAGCATTAATACAGAGATTTAGACTCTCCTCTGCCACCTACTTCTCCAGGAAAGCTTCTGGAACTGTTATGCAGACTTTTGTCACATGACCCATAGTGATGGATAGGATAGACTTACAAAGGACACTCTTTAGTTGGCCAGGGACTAAGTCTTTTTTGTCCAGGACTGTTCCGCCGCTTTCGTTATGAGGACTGTGTTTAGGGACCGACCCACGGCTGGGCTTCCATCTTTGGCTGCCTGGCTTGCTTCAAATGATGGTGCTGTTTTGGTCAGTGTCTTAGTCACTTTTCTGTTTCTGTGATAAAACAATGGGATAAAGACAACTGATAAGCATTTGATTGGGCGTACAGTTGCAAAGGCTTAGAGCCCCTGATGGAGAGAAAGCATGGCAGCAGGAACAGCTGAGCGCTCCCATCTCAAACTACAATCCCAGGAGGTAGATTGAGCTAACTCAGAATGGTGGAACCTCAAAGGCCACCCCCAGTGACATACTTCCTCCAGGAAGACCAAGTGTCAGAGACTTCTGAGGGTCAACTCATTCAAACAGCAGTGGTTGGGAGGGATGGTGATCTTGCTACTGGAACCGTGACCTGTGGCTAGCAGCACTGGGGTTACCTGGGCTTGTCAGAAATGCAGAATCTCAAGCCACATGCTGACACATTAAATCATTGCGTGGATTTGTCAAATCCCCTGACGCTGACGTTCGAGAAGCTGCAAAGTGAAGGATTGGCGCCCATGGGAACAGCTAGTGTGTAGATGTCTGAGCCTGAAGGGCTCTTCTTTCTCAAATTTTATTCTCTTTAGCCACTGTTGCTTTAAAGAAGAGATCAAACAAAAGGTAGTTCTAGACCAATGTCAAGTCCAGTACTGCTGGTTTGTTGGCGTCCAGCATTCCTTAGGAACTGCAACAATGACTGATAATTATTTAGTATAACTGAATTTAGATCCTGCCCTCATGACTGAGAGAACTGAATGAATTTTCTGTGGAGCTGCCAGAAATCCAGGAAGGCAGTGGTTCTCAATCTGCAGGTTGTGACCTCCTTGGGGACCAAATGACTCTTTCACAGGGCTTGTCTAAGGCCATCGGAAAACACAGATATTTACAAGATGATTTATAACAGCAGTAAAATTAGTCACGAAGTAACGATGAAAAATGTTATGGTTGGGTGTTACCACGAGGTGGGGGAACTGTCTTAGAGGGTCATGGCATCGGGAAGGTTGAGAACCACTGTGGTAAGTGTACAAGACACTGGTCTCACTGTGGATCAGTGGGTAGAGATTGGATTGGGTACTTGGTGATGACTCATCTTCCAGTTGACAAGAAGTTGCACATCGAATTTGAACTTGATTTCCTCGTCTGTACAGTGAGGAGTTTGGAAGCAGAAGGTCCTAGGGTATCCCCAAGGCTGCAGTGGTTATGGTTTGTAGAGGTCTGAGTGTGATGCTCTGAACACATGGACTTAGAACTAGTTCCAGTGGCCAGAAACATCCTGACCCTCTTGGGGAAGAATCAGCCTTATTATTTATTTTGCATTGGTTTGGAAATTACCTACTCTGATGCCTAGGGAACAAAAAGCTGACCTTTGGTGTGGTGTAGACTCATGTGTATGAGCACATGTGTGTGCACTCACGTGTATGTGTGTGCATGCACACATGCGCCTGTGTGTGTACATGTGCACATGCATTTGCAGCTAATAGAGACTGTGTGAATATTCACACTACATGGAGAGCAGAGGGACCAAGGCGGGAGAATGAATGTGTTTTATTGTCAGGAAGAATATGAAATTCATATATAGTAGAAGGAAGCAAAACTCTAACCATAAAGACAGTTCTAAATGAAAATTTGATATTTTGCCATGCCATGGTGGGCTGTACACTGTTATTGTCCCCCCTCCCAAAAAAAACAGTCTATCTTCTTGTTCCTTTCTTTCCTTTGTATTTTTATTCTGGATTTCATTTAAAGGCTCATTCTGGGTTTTATATGTATGCTGGAGAAGTTAGGCGATTGTCTTTTGATGCAAAGAGGTACAGCTTCAGGATTTAAGAAGTGTTACTGGGAGAAGCCAGGCAGTTAGAGAAGAGCCCTCCTTTTCTTTTCTCTTTGAAGAACAGCCCTGTCCACAGCTGTGAAGGGGGTGAGCGTCTTCTCCTTGGAGAATTGATCTGCTCACCAGTTCCTGCACAGCATCCTTTCTTCTTCATTAGTGCAAGACTGGATTAATTGCCTACTGTGTGCTTGGAGCTACAGAGACAGACAGGAGTAGGATGCTACCCCATCCCTTAAGGGCTCACATTGAGCTGAGGAACGCCTGCTTGGTGATTTCCTTCTCCACTGATAGCCCTCACTCTGAATTTTATTGTAATGTGAGCATATAAGAAAAGTCATAATGGTTATTTGAGAGCAATTTCATTTTCTGGTTACACAGTGTTCACTCAAATTTGTGTAAGGATGTGTGTGTGTATGTGTGTGTGTGTGTGTGAGAGAGAGAGAGAGAGGTATCTGCATGTGTTCTAACTGTTCAGAGATTTGAATAACAGCTTAAATGGCATTAATAAAACAGATTTCTGGTCTCCAGAGGGAGGCAGATTCTCAGTGCAAATTGTGATGTATTCTGGTGAGTGGGTTTGGGTCTAAAATCAAAAATGCCAAAATACATTCAGGGATTTTTGAATAGGGGGCTGCCTTACTGAAAAATTTCTTCCTTTGTCGACTGAGTTTTGCAGTTCATCTGTTCTGTGATTCTGGAGAGAGATTTCTTACTTAGAGTTTTGCACCAGGCTGTGCTTTGTGGATGCTGAACTCTACTGATTCTAGGGAGCAGTTCTCAAGTCCAAAGTCCAAACCGCCCAAGAGAGTGCTTGCAATACAGATTCCTGCTCTGGCTACTTCTCTACCCCAACTTCTGATGTGATGGGAGCGACATGGTGCCCAGGAAGCTGTATTTAATGGACTTCTTGGCGATTCTGGAGCAGGGTGTCTCACGTTGCGCTTTGTACTGTTTCTAGGAGCAAGCCATACAAGCTTCCAGAGAACTCTGCAATTCTTGGTGGAGAAGCACTGTGCAAAGTTATTTACTTCCTGATCTGACAAATGGGCAGACGGTGCATGAGGCCATGTTTCATCCAGCGGGAACTAGGCTCTTGCCGTCAGTCAGCGTGGCTGTGAGTTCTCACCCAAGGTGTGAGGACAGTCGGGTAACTTCCTTCAGCTTCGGTTTCAGCAGCAGTAAACCAGGTATAAAAGCAGCGACAACTGAATTCAGTTCTTGTCGTGATCAAATGAAATGATTCATCTAAAATGTTTGGCCAGAACTGGCACAGGGTACATGCTCAATACTGTTTGATTATTCCCGATGTTTATTTGAAACGGCAGACCAAAGTAAAAAAAAAAATCAAAATTCACACTTTTGTGTCACAACCTATTCTTAGATAAGTGTGAGCGAGCACTGTGCAAAGAGTCCGAGTCGGTTGGCACAGAATTCCCGGGATTCCAGGGATCCCTCGCTCTGCTCATAACTGTATGAAGTCAGGCTGGCAGAGGCTCTGCCGCGTTGCTTGGGTGTCTAAGCCTCTTCCAAGCCTTCTGCAGAGACTGCTCTCACTCAGAAATGAGTCCAGAGGGTCTGTTGCCATCCCTCCAGCAGGAACACGTTTTCTTCAGGTGTGATTGTCATCTAATGGAGAAATGGGATAAATTAATCTCGTGGCAGGATACTATCCAATGGTCATGGTTTGGAGACCAGAGCTGGCACGGTCTCAGGTTCAGGACTGTGGGGAGGACTCTGAGCAGGATGACAGAGCCTCCTCTAAACACTGACTTTGCAGCCTTGTCGAGGTGTCCAAGCTCTCTGTTCGTCTGGAAGTACATATGAATTTCACGACAGGAAAAACTTGAAATTGCCCTTGGGATTTGTGCGTGTGTGTGTGTGTGTGTGTGTGTGTGCACCTGTGTGCTGAAGGCTTATGACTTGCTAGTAATAAAGCTGAGTTCCCTTCTTAGAGGAAGGCAAAAATTACGCAGTTGGTATGTCCTCTCAGGAGGGTTGGAGTCTGAAATTGAGTATGTTAAAATACACTTGGGGGTGTATTAGGTGTATGTTCCAGAGCTTTGTACAGATGGGGCTTCTGACTGTGTGCATTGAGTGAAATCTAGTGTTACCAAGACTGTGAGAGAGGGACAGACAGTTCTGTCTTCCACTATGCTTGCCTGCGTTAGCTGTAGAACCTTTGCAGCCCCTGGAGTTCTGGTTTAATGGGTCAGGCAGTTCAGCTTGACTCTGACAGACAAGCTCCTCTGGTGATGACCGCTCCATCTTAGCGGGAAACCTCTTCCATGCAGGCAGCTCTGCATGTTCAGGATCCTCTTTGGCTTCTTCTGTGTGTTCCTGAATCCCCCAAGCCACCCCTCAGCTTCTTCTACATTAAGTTGTAGATTTTCAAAAATGAAGGGAACTTTAGAACGCCCCTGGGACAGTGGCACTGACATTTGGCTGTCTAGGGACTCTTGTGATTGTCATAGCGAGGAGGCCTGAGCCTAGTAGCTAGTGTGGAGAGGCCAGGCATGGGAGAGGCCACCAGATGTGTCATTAAATGTTCTGCTAAGTACAGGGCAGACCCGCATGCAATAATCTGCCTCAAATGTCCACACAGCTTAGCTCCAGGAGACCTGCTTCATCTTAACCCCTCTCTGCTTATGAATGTGAAAATGAGGTTCAGCTGTGATGGTTTGATTTGCACAAGGATTCCCGGGCAATTATTGTCAGAGTAAAATCCCTGACGTGTGGCATTGTGGTAGAACCCTGCGCATATTCTTTACCCCTTCCCTTTTCAACCTGATGCCCTGGGGTCTTTGTTCTTTGCTCTTGCCTCCTTCCTCCTCAGCAGTCCCCAAGCTTTCAGTGGTAGTGATTTGTTTCCCGCAGTTTACTATTTCAAATTTGCTTTTAAAAGAGCCTGTCTATTTAAGATGAATTGTGTGGGTCCGACCAGCATGGCTTTCCTTTGCGGGGGAGATGGCATTCTTGCAATTTGATGCCAGCCCTGGGTAGTTTTTAACTGGTCAGCACCTCTGATTGGGACTTAAATAAATCTTTGATTAATTTAAAAAAATGGGCAAATGAGGTAATTGTTACTTCATAAATCTAGTTTAATGAAGAAAATGTTTCCAATTTAGGCACTCGCAAAATGAAATGTTAAAAGAGCATCTTGTGATGAAGAGAGAGGCAGTCTCCTGCCTCCTCTAAGTGAGGGAATGTGTACTGCTAGATACTGCCTGGTAGCTCCGGATCTGCTGGGCCAGGGTTAGGAAGGCCATGGAGGCCTTGGGTCCCATTCTCTTTATTTATACATGCTCCAGAGTGATAGGCTGGTCATTACTGGAAGGAAGCATTTGGGAGACTTCATGTCCAAATGTGTATTTAAAAAACTCTATATTTCTTTTGAAATTAAATTTATTATTATTATTAGAGACAAGGTCTTTCTTATTATGTAGCCCTGGCTAGCCTGGACTCATAGAGATTCACCTACCTCTGCCTCCCAATTGCTAGGGTTAAAGGTGTGTGCAATCATGCCCAGCATAACTATTCTCTTGGTTGTGAGTCAGCCTTAAACAGGGGAGTGATCTCTCTAGCCACTGACTCTTTATTCTGTCTATATTTCTTATTTTATTTTTTTGATGTGTCTGTGAACACACTCTTGCAAAAAACGAAGTCATCAAATCAAAACATGAGTTTATTCTCAACATCCAGCTCTTTGGAATCTCTTGAACAAAGCATGGGATACTGTTGTTCCATGTTCTCTATCTGGGTGGCCTAGGTAGAGCCTAGGATGGGTCTGTGCTTCCTGGCTTGCTCAGTGAGTCTTAGGTGGAGCTAGAATTAAGAATCCAGCATCAGACCACAGTGCTCAGATACCTGCAGAACTTCAGAAAGGTACAGGTTCCGGTGCCCATCACAGAGCTTGGAATTTACCTGGAGCACAGCCTGAGCTTTGGGTGTGGGGAGGGGAAGGGCAGGAGTGTGGTCTGAGGGTCTTTCTGGGGTGAAGCGCCTGTGTTGTTGTCCTACCCACCCTGCCCTTTACTTCTCTAATTTTAGAGTTACTCTAAACTGTGACAGCACCAATTCTAGTGCTAGAAAAAGCAATCAGTCCCCTTCAGGATGCAGTGACAGTGATGTCACAAGGTCATTCATTATAAAGGAAGGTGATGTTTCTCATTGTTGACTAAAGGATGGGATCAGCAAAATGATTTTGCTTATAATGATGGCCTTACCTTCCCAAATGACTGAGAAGATTCATGAGGAGCGGGGAGTTGCCTTTTCAGGTGCAAATAATCCAGAGTAATAGGTACGAATGTGTGCCTTTTGCCTGCAATTATGTTTGCTTTCTTTAGTCTGCTTTTTTTTTTAAGGACAAAAGGGTCTCCTGACCTCACCCTACTGATGTCCAGGTTGAATCTGGACTTTCTTTTGCTGACAGCCCTGTATGTAGGTCTTAAACTCTGTACCTTTAAAAATGCTGAACTTTTGCCAAGACATAGGATCTTCCTAGGGTTGGGAGAGCTGAGCTCCCCAGGGTAACTGCTGTCCTGGGTCTGGAATGTTTGGCTGCAGCCACAGTTGGCTTTCTGCTTCTCCACAGAAGCCACTTGGGAGCAGTGTGGCTTTGCCTGTGAGGGAGGCAGCACAAGAAGCCTTCCGGGAACCCACAGTACAGCCGGGGAACCTGGAGTCCCCAGTGATGACAAGTGAAATATTTCACAGAATATAAATCTTTCATCTTGCAAATGTTCCTTTGGTGAGAAGTCAGACAGTGGATAAGGAATGGGCAGAGTCCTTCCCGGTGAATAAAATGAAAGGGGGGCTTCTTGCCTTTGTTCTCTGATTTGATAGTGCCAAGTTGTGGGAAAGGAGATTTTTCTGCTTGAGATGGGGTCCTCGGCCACAACAGCCCCCTTTAGCTCACTGACACTATGCATGTGTGTGGGGGGATAGAGAGAGAAAGAGAGAGCAATTAGCTCACTAACTTTATAAGGTGGGAGGAGAGAGAGGGAATGATGAGATAGAGGAGGGAAAGAGAGAGAGAGAGCGAGAGAGAGAGAGAGAGAGAGGTTCCCAGGTGGTAAGATCTTCTGACAGAAGTTAAACAGGAACACGTGACTTGGGTCCGCTGAATCTTGTTCTCACAAGCAACTCAATAAACTCATTGTCTCCTGCTACTTCTGGATCTTCGAATTAGTTTTTTTTTTTTTAAGACGGTTTTTCTGTAGCTTTGGGGCCTGTCCTGGAACTAGCTCTTGTAGACCAGGCTGGCCCCAGACTCACAGAGATCTGCCTGCCTCTGCCTCCTGAGTGCTAGTATTAAAGGTGNAGAGAGAGAGAGAGGTTCCCAGGTGGTAAGATCTTCTGACAGAAGTTAAACAGGAACACGTGACTTGGGTCCGCTGAATCTTGTTCTCACAAGCAACTCAATAAACTCATTGTCTCCTGCTACTTCTGGATCTTCGAATTAGTTTTTTTTTTTTTAAGACGGTTTTTCTGTAGCTTTGGGGCCTGTCCTGGAACTAGCTCTTGTAGACCAGGCTGGCCCCAGACTCACAGAGATCTGCCTGCCTCTGCCTCCTGAGTGCTAGTATTAAAGGTGTGCGCCACCGCCACCTGGCTTGAATTAGGTTCTCAACTGTATATGTATCTCATCTTTCAGAAGACCCCACCTAAAGTATCACATTATAAAGTCATTGTGAGATAACTGTGGGAGCATCTTAGCATCGAGTCTACAGTTTTGGCTCTTTCTGGATCGTGAGGTCTTTGGGGTTATTAGAAGGGAAGAAGGGAGGGCGTAGGGAACTGGGTGTGGGAGACCTGGGGTGGTGGGGTAAAGGTGCAGAGAAGAGAGAAGTGAGAGATAACTGGAAGGCTCAGTCCACTCTGCCATGGTCAGAGGGAGTTGGAGAGAAGAATCGATGTCTCTACTTAGTTTTCTGGTTGGCTGTGAGCCACCTCTTGAGTGATAGTTTGTTCCAGGGATTTCTCACTCACATTTGCTCAGTTCTGTTGCAGTCATAAATCTCTTTCTGGGAATAAAATCACCTTCAAAAGAGCTGTCAGGGAGAACAAACAGATTCTGCAGCCTGCTAAAAATCTGAGGAGAAAGGGTCTGTTGCAACTGCTGGTCTTACTGTGATGTACTTGGGCAGATTTTCTAGGGCACTGAGGATATCTAGCAGAGAGGGTATCTAGGCCTCCATGAGTCAATACTCGTGGCTAATTAGGACCCAGCACACAATCCTACCAGCGATTCCTGCTGGTCATCCCTCTTAAGAGCAGAAGTTTGACTAATAAAAATCTAAAGTTAGTTGGCATGAGGCCAACAAGGAAGCAATAAATGTTTTGGGGGCCCCATACAGACAGTGAAAGAAGGTCTGGTCCTGGGTATGTACAGATGGTCTATTATCTGTTGTGGGATAACGCTCTTGTACACTGTAAAGATTTGTCACTTGTACTAGTTTAATAAAATGCTGATTGGTCAGTAGCCAGCCAGGAAGTATAGGTGGGGTGACTAGGAGTATTATGGGAAGAGGAAAGGCAGAGAGGCAGTCACTAGCCAGATGCAGAGGAAGCAAGATGAGAATGTCTTACTGAGAAAAAGTATCAAGTCCAGTGTCTAAACATAGATAAGAATTATGGGTTAATTAAAGTTGTAAGAGCTAGTTAATAACAAGCCTGATCTAATTGGCCAAAAAGTTTATAATTAATATAAGCCTCTGTGTGTTTCTTTGGGACTGAATGACTGTGGGACCAGGTGGGAGAGAAACTTCCACCTACAATTATCTGTTGATAGAGAAATATCTTCAGGTGAACAACCCCATCAGGACTGGGCCAGTGACCATGCTCAATGATTGGTGTACAGCATATCTTCAGACCCTGTCTTTCAGTATAGAATCCTTGTTCTTGTCTGGCTGTGATATAAGAGCCCACATTAAACATGTAAGACATCATGTAAAGGGCCTTAGAAATATTTCCTTGTTCAATCCTCCCAACAAGATAAAGGAGGCAGTGTTCCATCCCAGTTGTAGAGGTGGGAGTCCTTTGCTCAGAAAGGTCAGGTGTGTGTGTGTGGCTCCTGGATGACTGGTAGGAATGTTATATATAAATAAGAAATACAGGTTAGTAGTTAGTCATCTACAATAATCAATCTTGTAGTCATACTAGGTATGTTTTCAAGGTTAAACAGAGATATATTTTAGATAGATATATGCTCTTCAAATACTTCAGAGACATACAGAATGTGGCAATTAAAATGTTTTAGTAATCTAAGGTTTTTCATGACAGTGAGACACATCTGCTCCTGGCAGCACCAATTTACTTCAAAAAAGGATGATGGGCATCAAAGAACCTCTATATGGAGTTGCTTTTATTGTGACAAAGTTATCTACTGGACAAGAAACAGTCTTCACCTCAATTGCTGACAGTATGCTGTTCAAAAAAGCAGGACACAAAAGAGGGACACTGCGAAACTTTGCCAAGACAAGGTTGGACAGTCCTTCAAAAAATTCCTGCTTCACAGAAGTTTCTGTCAGATATTCTAGGCTTATAGGCCAAATATGGATACACCCCAATGTTGCAGGAGAACCTTGAGTGATGGTCCAGATATTCTGCTGTCTCTGCTTTTTCTATGGCTTTGGAAGTTATTTGCTCTGCACTTCCTGTTTACTCAGGTAATATACCCTCCTTGGCTCTTTGATAGAATTAAAGACTAGATAGTCTTCAATAGTTACAGTTTTCCTTGTTACCAAATTGAGAAAAGAAATTTACATAAAAGATGCAAAGTACCTAAGGTTGAGAGACATAAAAGTTTAAGTTGTTTATCTAAGAAAATATTTTTAGGTATAAAAAGATATTTTTAGGATGGTAAAACAAGTTGTGATAGAAAGTGGTTTAGGTATAGAACTTTGGACTCACTAAGATAGGATAGAAAATACAATACTTGCTCCAAATTTGCCAAATACAAATGGACTGGACATTGTAAATGTAATTCTTACCTGATAATTGTTCTTATTGTATATAGAAATATATTATATATTTACTGTGTTAGAGTTAAAACCTTTCTTTTTTATGACACAATAATTTCCTTTATTATTTAGACAAAAAGGAGGACATTGCTGAATATTTGTATACATTGTACAGATGTTTCTCTGCCTAATATGCCTTCTGATTGGTTTATTAAAAAGCTGAATGGCCAATAGCTAGGCAGGAGAGATAAGCAGGACCTTCTGGTCGGGGGAGAGAGAAACTGTAAAGAGGAATCAAGCAGGTAATTTCTCCAGAAGAAAGACTTCCTAGAGGAAGTTGGGGTGTCATACTAAGAAGACATAATGTAGCAGAACATAGATTTAAAAACTGGGTTAATTTAAGTTGTAAGAGTTGATTGGGGGAAAAGCCTCAGCTAAGGCCAAGCTTTCATAATTAATAACAAGTATCCTGGTCATTATTTGTGAGCTGGTGGTCCAAAGACAGTCTAACAAGAAATCTTGCTACAAGTGCGAGTAAAATCTATAGACTGAATTGTGACAGTCAACTGATTGTGGGACCTGAAGGCTATAGATTCCTGCTTTCCAACAAGATACATGGAGAACTGAAAAACCCTTTTCTCTTTTCCTTTCTACTTGCTTTATACATTGATGTTGCATTTTCATGTGGAATTCCAGTCATGGTATTTTAGTTACTTCTCTATTGCTATGAGGAGATGTCATGACCGAGGCGACTTATAAAAGACAACATTTACTTGGGGGTTTGCTTACGATGTCACAGGGTTGGTTCAGGATTGACATGGTGGAGAACATGAAAGTAGTCAGGGCGCTGGAGCAGTAGCTGGGAGCTTGCACCTCATCTATATATAGGAGGCAGAGAGAGAAAGAGAGGAGAGAGGAGGCAGAGTGAGAGAGAGAGAGACAGAGAGACAGAGAGAGGAGAGAGAGACAGAGAGACAGAGAGAGGAGAGAGAGACAGAGACAGACAGAGAGACAGAGAGAGGAGAGAGAAGAGAGACAGAGAGACAGACGGGGGGGCAGGGGGAGAGAAGAACAAGCTCAAGACTGGACTGGAGTGGGTCTTTGAAACCTCAAATCCCACCCCAGGGACACATCTGCTCCAACAAGGCCATACCTCCTTATCCTTCCCAAAAGAGTTCCAGTAGCTAGGGACCAAATATTCAAATACAGGAACCTGTGGTGGCCATTCTCATTCAAATTGCCACATATGACTTTGTGTCAGTCTCCTCTTGAAAGAAAGAAAATTAGCAGTTCCTAGTTGGTAACATTTCCCTTTAAAATGACAAACAGTTGAGGATAAATTATTGTACGAAGCTGAAAGAAGATGCTTTCCCCCAAGGGCCATCATTCCAGTTACCTCAAAAACTGTCCCAGCATTACCTGACACTCAACAATATCTGAAGTGGGGATACTTCTGAATCCCCAGGCTCAATGTCAGGACTGCTTGGAGGGTTAGTGTCCTAGTTAGGATTTCTATTGCTGTGGTAAAACAGGATGACCAAAGCAACTTGTGGAGCAAAGAGTTTATTTGGCTTACACTTCCACAGCACTGTTCATCATTAAAGAAATTCAGGATAGGAACTCAAGCAGGGTAGGAATCTGGAGGTGGGAGCCAATGCAGAGGCCATGAAGGAGTGCTGCTTACTGGCTTGTTTATCATGGCTTGCTCTGTCTGTTTTTTTTATTCTTAAAAACATTTATTAACTTATTACATATATAGTTTTCTGCCTGCATGTATGCCTGTAGACCAGGCTGGCCTCAAACTCACAGAGGTCTGCCTGCCTCTGCCTCCCCAGTGCTGGAGTTAAAGGCATGTGCCACTAGCGCTTGACTCAGCTTTCTTATAGGTGCCAGGATCACCAGCCCATGGATGGTTCCATGTCCAATGGGCTGGGCCATCTCCCATCAATAATTAATTAAAAAATTCCCTAAAGTCTTGCCTGATTTTATGGAGGCATTTTTTCATTTGCGGTTCCTTCCTCTCAAATGATTTTAGTTTGTGTCAAGTTGATATAAAACTATCCAGTACACTGACCCCTTGTTAGCGTGACACATACCACTGTCAAGTCACAACCTTTCCTTTTTTGTTCACCCCAAGATGACACATTAGCACCAATATCACAATATAAACATTTCACAAACCGAAAATGTATCGTAGTCTTTATAAATTCAAACACTTAAAAATTCTGTCATTTTTTTGAAACTCAAAATCTCTTTTAAAATCTAAAATCTCTTTAAAAATTCAGTCTCTCAACGGTAGTCTCCTGTAAAATAAAAATAAATTAAATACCTCCTCCTTCAAGAGGAAAGACCCAGGGCACAATCATAACATGAGAAAAAAAAAACAACATCACTCTCCAACAGTGTAAACAACATCATGTCCAATGTCTGGGATTCACTCACAGTCTTCTGGAATCATCTCGGGGGCTTGGGTCACTTCTCCAGCTCTAACCTCAGCAGCACACACAGCTTGTCTTCTAGGCTCTGTCTGGTTCCACTCCACTGCTGCCTCTGTTCTGGCATCTGCCTCGGTACTGGCATCTCCAAAACTGTATCCCTTGCTGCAACTGGGCTGCACTTTCACTAATAGCCTCTCTTGGGGTCTCTTCAGGGATTCTAGCCTTGCTACACAGTGTCAAGTTCAGTTGCTCTCCCCTCATGCCTTCAAAACCAATACCACCTGGGTGACTTATGTCCAAGTTTGATTGCCACATCATGAGGTACAACATTGACGGCTTATGAAAAACAGCTTCTGTGTGCAGGAAGATTTCACCTCAGTGAGACTGGTCTCCTTTTAATCACCGCTAACTTCTTAGCTCCAGATAACCAGCATCAACTGTCCCAGTGACGCAAAGGTTTCATCAATGGTGCTGGTCCCTTGTTAATCACGGCTAGCTCTTCAGTCCCAGCTGGCCAGAGTGACAGAATTTTCAGAATAGCAAATGGCCCTGATAGAGTCTTTAAACTTCTCACTGAACTTTGCGAATCAGGCCTCTGTCTTCTGCATTGCCTTCAACATTCTTATTTCCCAAGCTCCCACAGAACAGTACACCAATCACTGAACACTCAATGACTTTTATTGCACAAAGTTCCCAAGTCTTTCCATGATCTCACCCAAAACAACATGGTCAGGTCTTCCACAGCAGTACCCCACTCCTGGTACCAACTTGTTTTTTTCTTCACTTTTTAAATTTAATTTTTTATCACACTATCTCTTTTCATTTTACATACCAATTCTAGTTTCCACTCCCTCCCCTCCTATCATTCCACATACCCCCCACCTCATCTCCATCCACTCCCCAGAGAGGGCAAGGCACATTGCTCTAAGGAAGGACCAGGCCCTCCCCACTATACTCAGGCGGAGCAAGATATCTTTCCATAGAAAATGGGTTCCTCAAACCCAGTACAAGCAGCAGGGACAAATCCTGGTGCCACTGCCAGTGGCCCCTCAGTCTGCCTCAGCCATGCAACTGTCACCCACATTCAGAGGGCCTAGCTTGGTCCTATGCTGGTTCTTTCCCTGTCTGGCTGGAGTTGGTGAGCTCCCATTAGCTCAGGTAAGCTGCTAACTTGTTTTAATTAGGGTGGCAATTGCTATGATAAAGCATCATGGCCAAAGCAGTTTACAGAGGACAGGGTTTGTTAGGCTTATACTTCCACAACACCGCTCATCCTTGAAAAGAGTCAGGACAGGTGCTCAAGCAGGGTAGGGCCATGGAGGCAGGAGTTATGCCATGGAGGAGTGCTGCTTACTGGCTTGCTTAGTCTGTTTTCTTACAGAACTAAGGACCACCACCCCAGAAATGACCCCACCTACAATGGGCTGGGCCTTCCCCAGTCAATCACTAATTAAGAAGATGTCATACAGGTTTGATCTTATGGAAGTATTTTCTCATTTGAGGCTCCTTCCTCTCCAATGACTCTAGCTTCTGTCAGGTTGACATAAAATTAGCCAGCATAGTTAAGGTATTATGTAAACAAATATCTATTCATCCTGGATAGGTCACTAATGACAGATCAAAGTCTTGCTTGGTTGGCTTATGGGTTTATCTGTGGCCATTTACAGAAGCATAGATGAGGGTTACCTACAGGAGAATGGGCAGCTTGCAGGCAACTACCCGACTGAAGAAAATGCCTCTACCCTACTGCAACTGTTAAATGTAATATGTTCACAGGGAAGGGTAAGGTCTGCTGTGTCAAATGGACTGCCGTTATGCCCCTCCTGATGGGCCAGATCTTACGCAGGTCTTGGGTGAGTTATCACAGATATGAAGAGTTCAGGAAGACGCTCATGCCATATGCCGGGAGGACAGGCATCCAACGTTCCACCTCTTCCTCTGGACCTTATGTTGTTCCTACTTCATCTTCGATATTCCCTGAGACTTAGAGGGGTGATGCAGATGTCCTGTTTAGGGTTGAACATTCAATAGACACTTATTCTCAGAACTTTGATAAGTCACCAGACTGTTGTAATTGCCATTAACTCAGGAAAACCTTGTCCCACTAAGGTTCATAGCAGCAGTAATCTACAGGTATAAACATAAGGATTTAGAAAGCAGTTTGACAGTACACACATCCATTTAACAAAGCAATAGCCACCCTATCTGGTGCTGAGAGGACACAGACTGGGCAAATCATTTCCATGCCCTGTGCCTTTCTTTCAAGAGGAAAGAGTGTACAGGTTCCTCAGGGGGCAGGGATGGGGTAACTGTCCATCCTTGGCTCAAGCTTAGTCTTCACGCTGCCTTGTATGTGCCCTCCATGAGACACTACTGCAGCTTTAAAGCCTTTCAGAAGCTCCCAAGCTGAATTTGGCTCCTGGTCAGTTTCTCCCCTAAGAGCTCGGCTTGACATAACTTCTGGTACGTGTGTTTTCCAGTGATCCAGACAGATCTCCGCTGTCTGTCTTTTCCTTTTCTCATCACCTCTTGACTGCACTTTGGGAATTTGATTTACATTCCAGTCTGAATTAGTTAGATCAGCCAGAGCCTCTCCTGCCTTGTGAAGAGCACATCCCATTATGAGGCTCGGCAACGTTGGTCGCTAATACCTCTCACCAGCTCTAAAAGTCCTTGCTGAACTTCTTCCTTTCTTTAATGCCCTTTGAACTGGGCCTTGAACACTACTTCCCGCCTACCAATTCTCTCAGCAATGCCTGTATTTCTCTATTGTCTTCCAGTGCCTGCCATGATTCATGGGGGTTTTCGGCTTTTGATAACCAGGTGCACCTGGTGGCTCATATGCACCCGTCCATCAGAGACTAACCTCCTTTTACCAGCTCAGGAAGTGTGTGCAGCTCTATCACTTAGCCTCAGTGTGCCCATGGCACTTAGGCAGATCACCTCCACCCTCAAGAGCTAGACTGAGAGACACTCTTATCTCTTGTTAAGAAGTTTTTGGCCAATTCCCGATTATGGAAACATTCTATATGGGGCTATTAGTAGGGCCCACATCTTTATGCTGCACGGGGGATTTTCCCATCCTCTGTTTTAAATGTCAGATCTGGAAATTACCTTCCGTCACTCCCATCTTTTACTATCACTCCCTTTATTGTACATTTCTTCCCATGGATCCCATGGTTTTAGATCCCAGGAGGGGATATTTAGCACAGATCCAATTTCTACTCGCTTTCCCTTAGGGCCCATCAGCCCTGCAGCTGTACGAGATGGCATGTCAACACCTCAGTCTCACCCCCTCTTCCTGCCAGTTCAGAGGCTACTATGGAGGACAGCCATGCGTGTCCTTTTCTCCTTGTAACTCCCCTATTACCAGGGCAAGTTGTTCCTGGAATGTCACCTAACTGAGAGTTGGGGAACCTCTGGTGTGGAAAAGCCTTTTGGTGTCAGAAGCACGAGCAGACAGACTGTGGTAACATGCCTAGAGTCGGACCCAGGCTGTCTGAACAAAGCCTGCTCCTCACAAAGCTGCCTTTATCTGACACAGCAAACAGCCTGTTGTTACATATTTTCATTTGGTGGAGGAAGAAGTTATGGTCTTCTGAATAGAGAGATACTGTATTTGTGGAGCCTAAAGGGAAATTCAACTAGAGCTTAGTCATTAAAAGATTCCATGGCCATTAGATTTCAGATCTTGTCTTGTGAAGAAAGACCAGGGATTGGTCTGGGGGCATCCAATGCTGTTACCTTGTTAGCTCTTATAGATATACTGCTGTCTTTTTCCCTTGGGGAATACAATATTAAGCTTCAATACTGTATTTTGTTAAGTATAAAACTACTTGTATGGTAAAATCATTCACTCATACCAATAATATTTGTTTACAGTGAATTCCTTGACAACAGTGATTATTGGCATACCTCTTACTACCCACCAAAGTTCTGGGAATTTAGTATTCACTCAGTGTAAATCTGTTGATTTTATTCCTTTTTATTATTACATACGCGTGTGTTCTGTGTGGGCTTCATAAGGCAAGTCAGCAAAAGAAAAAAGATAAAAATGCCCTTAACCATCATACCCCATAATAACCATACAAAAACATTAGCTATAGAGTTTCACTCCTAAAAAAAGAATTTTATACCCAACCAAGCCATCGTTCATGTGTGAAAATAATAGAATTATGTTCTTTGCAGGAAAAATTATTCTTAAAAAATTCTGATAGGCAATTCTTTCGGGGAAGTGTTTCTGCTGAAGGAAGGGATGGAAGACAGGTTGTAAGTGTAAAGGGTTCATATGCACCAGAGTAAATGATCAGAATAGAAAGGCAAGAGAATAAAAATGATGAGAGCAAATCCTTAAGTCATTAATGTATTTATGTCTACATAATTATAAACATTAGTGATAATATTTTATAATTATATATAATATTTTTATATATGTAATTATATAAATATTAGTGATAATAATAGTGCTGTAATTTTTTTGGGTAAAAATATAATTCTTAGAAGATGTATATTGTATAAACAACTACATGGTGATTTGTATGTGATCCTCTAGACGTTTTAAAAAGTTCTAAAACAGGGTGAGGAGGGGTTAGGGGATTGCACTGCGAGCCAGGATGTCTGACTTGGATAATAACAATCTCTTGTACTCAGGGATTTCTCATTAGCTAAGTGAGGGTTACTGTAATAATTTTTCAGAAATGCTATTCCTTAACACTTTTAATTAAGTAACTCCATGCTTGTCTAGGCAATCAGACAATTTCTGAGCTTTGCTTTTGAGTTTGGTTCCATCTGAGCATAATGAAGAGGGACACACATTTTCCTGTCTCCTTGTGATTGGTGTCTGATGGTCTGACTGGTTCTAGAAATTAAAGACAATTTATTGGGGTGGAGCCATGTCCCAGTAGGTGGAAGTACTCACCACAAAAGCCTGATGACCCAATTCTGATTCTGGAGAACGCAGAGTAATTCCTGAACGTTGTCCTCATGTGTGCTGTGGTGCATGTGTGAGTGTACGCTTGTGAGCACACTCACTCACACACACACTCACACACACAGACACACACACAGACACACACACAGACACACACACAGTACTTTATATTTTTGTTAAAAGTCATAGTCATCACACTGTAGCTGTAATTACAGATGTTCGTACATCTCTCTGTAAGGAAAGAGTACACAAGTTAGAATTTCCTTAAGGACGCTGTCCTCTAAGGCTGGCTGAACTTATACCCAGCACATCCTGAGTGTAGCTTTCTCATAATATGGACACACACTTGAGCTGCAGGCAGCCTGATGGAGAGATGTTGGCTTGTAACTTGCTAATCTCCTGAGTGTGTTGAGTGGAGGGCAGGGTGAGCCCGGAGGTTCAGAGGTGACTGGTTAGACCGCCTGCATGAGCAGGCCATGCACAGACAGCCTAATCAACACCTCACCAAGTCAGGGCTCTCAAACCTCATTACTGAACCGGTCATCTGGTTAGACGTCCACTTAGAGTGGAAGGATGTGTTAGGAGATGGGCTAGGCTCTGCGGCTGTTAGCACACAGTCTTAGGTGATGCCATTCCAGGTGGCGGTCATAGCTACATCTCAAAATGTGAATACTAATAAGATCACAAAACCAGGAATCGTCAAGGACTGCCAATCAAGTGTGGTATATACCCTTAATGGGTTACGAATCCAGAAATCTCTGGGGGAGGGGAAGAAAGGGCTTGCCTTCCCATAGTCCTGTGCGGGTCAAGCAATTCTCTGGGAAGTCTCCTCTCTCTTTCTTGTTACAGTGCCATCTCAGCAGTGGGCTTCAAGGGTTATCAAGGCAAATGGCTAGAGGTCAGCCCTAGGTATTACGTCCCAGAAAAATCACAAATAATTCTGCCTATTTCCTATTAGCTATGGCTAGTCACACAGCCCCGCCTCACTGGACAGTGTGGGCATGCTTGAGTAATCAGGGAGGAACTGTTATAACATAAGGAAAGTTAGCGTATGAGCTGATCAGTTCTTTTCCAGTTTGGCATACAGTATCGTCACTGAGAAGAGGGACCCTTGATTGAGGAATTGCTCCCATTAAACTGCTCTTTGGGCATATTCATGGGATGTTTCCTTGACTGTTGATTGATGTAGTATGGTCCATCTCACTGGGGGAGGTGTCATGCCTGGGTGGGTGGGCCTGGGATGTATAAGAAAAATAGCTGAACAAGTTAGGGGGAGCAAGCTAGTAAGCAGTGTTCCTCCATGGCTTCTGCGCCAGTTCCAGTCTCCAGTTTCCTGCCTTCCTTCCATGATGGACTGTGGTTGGGATGTGGAAGCCAAATAAACCCCTTCCTTCCCAGGTTGATTTGGGTCAGTGTTTTATCCTAGCCACAGGAAGCCAACGGGACAGTGTGCACAGAAGAAGAAGAATCCCAGACTTGATCAGAAATCAAGCACAGGCTGGATGTCCACTTCAGCTTAAATGCCACATGGTGACCCTCGTAAGATGATGGCTCTCTATGATTTACTTGCTCCACTCTGCTCCAGCTTCCTTGTGCCCTAACACCCTTCCAGCCTTGAAGTGGTGGCCTGGTTCTGGAACCATGACGTTTGTAGCATGGCACATGTGGTCAGGACCAAGTATGCAGCCAATTGTCCAGACCTCCAAACTTCCTTCTGTGTTCTTGCTGCAAAACTGCAAGCACAGGGCCATCCTGAGAGAGAGGGAGATCTGTCCTTGGTCTCCGATGAGCTTCCACAGCCTCAGCGCAGAGCCAGTGTTAAGAGAGTTGTCATTTCAGGGAGGGGATGCCTGAGACCAACTCTTGCCTCTCTTGCTAGCTGAGGATGACTTCCCTCTTGGAGTTTCAGCTTTTAATCTTGCTGCTTTGGTGAGAGGCCCACCTCCTACAGTTGTTGCCCTTGTATTTTTGTTCATGTATTGACTAAGTTAATCCATGAAAGACCCTCAGAACAATGCAGATAGTGTTGGAAAGATCTTAGCCTCTGACCACTCTCTTTCAGGCCCCTATTTAAATATGCCCAGAACTTCCCCAGACTTGCTCTTTTCTGGATTCTTCTGACAGTGACAATATGCATCATGCACCATCATAATTACTAATTTATCTGTTCTTCTTTCCCAATAGGCTGTGATTACTCAAGGGCAATGTGTCCCTCACTGTTCAGTCCTTGTCATTGTCTGATGAGCAGAATAGATGAATGAGTGTCATCTGGATTTATGGGCAGAGTCCGGGCAGTAGAAATGGCTAGAATCCACCAGCAAACAGGTGTGCAGAGAGCAAAGCTATGTTTCCCAGCTCTCCGTGCATCTAGGTGAATCACATCCCTGAGTCCTGGCAGGTGGAGGCTGCTTAAAGGATGGGCGCCTCTTGAAGTCATGGCCAGAACCTTACTGTGCCTCCTCCACAAGCTCCTCTTTCTTCCTTTCATGGCTCATCTTGGGATAGAAAGAGCTTGGTTTGCTGAGTCACTGAAGAGAATTTAAAATTGTATCAGGAGTCTCAAAACTGAACTTGTTAGCACTACCAGGTGCTGAACCAAGGATCTGGGCAAAGAAGAAGCATGTTCTTTAGGTTTCATAACACGATGTAATTGCCTGCTGGCCATGGTGGCTCAGCCCAGGATAGCTGATTGCACAAGCTCCTCTAAAGATCAGGACTGTATGAAGCTACTTAAACCCAAGTGACAACTGGTGATACTGGTGACAGATGAGAGGGGAGGAGGAGCCGATGCCAATTCAGTAAGCTGTGCCTCAACTTGGTTGCCGCCTTGTCTTTCTGTTTTTCTGTCCCTCTGTGGGCAGTCTCTGAGTGCGGTTCCCTCCTTCTTGTTGGGTGACTCAGGGAAAATGCTGATGTTCCTCTGGCTTCACAAGGCATCTCCCCAGGCATTAGGCACAGGCCTTTGATTCTTTCATGGTTAATGATTGTCTTAATAAATGGAACTGCTTATAATACAGAAACATCTATTTCCTCTCTTAACTGGTTTAATTTTTACAGACCTAGTGGAAAAAATGTCTTCATTAAATGTTATTTCTAAGAAAGTTTGTTCTAGGACTCAATTTTCTTTTAGTTTTTTAGAAAATCATTTTAATTTGCTAAAGGTTCATCCATTTATTGGCTTTCCTTGCTCATAGATAATGGTTAAACATTTGATAAGCTATTGCTCTCAGTGTTTACATGAGATTCAACCAGAGAGATGTCTGTCTGATGGGGAAGTCCTGTAAGTGACAAAGTCTCTGTCATCTGGACTAACTGAAGCACGAACCAGTCTGAGTCACTGACATTGAATTACAGATTATTTTCAAGGAGGTTGCTGTGCAGCTTCGAGTTATTCAAACTAAATTAAGGAACATGTAGAATTAACAGTTCTTAGCTTGTTGCCTTAATCCATCTTTCTAGGGGTGGGTACAGCTATATACTTATAGCCAAAGTTGCTTCCATGTCTATTTTCCATGAAATTCTCTTGGTTTCTGGAAAACCTCTGTCTTCAGCTCCTTTGAACACTGCATTTGTACCTCTGTTGACTGTTTTATGAAGAAGAACCATCAAGAAGCATTCTGTACAATTATAAGTTTAGAATTAGAAGGTTTGTTTTTGATGCAGAGTGGCAGTTCGTTTGTAGACAGAAATTTCTTGACTTCCTAACTATTCATGTTTTCCTAGCTACAATGAAGGTCTATTTTTACTAGTATTTTTAATTGGTTGATAGTCATTTGCTTCTGAAAAGGAAAGCTGGCCATCTAAAGGTGCCAGGCCTGTTCTTGGGAAGGTCCGACGAGCACCAACATGAGAGCCATGCTTTTCAGCCTCAGACACTGTTCTTTCTGTCCAGGGCAAGCTGGACTGCAGCTCAGAGGCCATGTTTCTCCGAAGTGAGCTTGAAAGTCTGAAGAAGTGTGTATCTTGCTGGCGGTGGAGGGAGGTCAGTGGTGGTCAGTCACACCAGAGCATGGAGGTCAGTGGTGGTCAGTCACACCCGAGCATGGAGGTCAGCGGTGGTCAGTCACACCTGAGCATGGAGGTCAGTGGTGGTCAGTCACACCCGAGCATGGAGGTCAGCGGTGG
>LOEQ01002860.1:170408-190120 GCA_001685075.1 Bramus lutescens | reverse complement strand
CTTTATTAACCAATGAAAGTAACACATAGACAGATGACCCTCCTACACCAGGGGTAGATTTAAATGAACAACACAAGTTAAAAAATGAGTCCCAGACTCTTCAAAAAGACACTCACTATCCCATTTGCAGCAAAAATCCTGGCCAAATCTCCTGAGTAAATTGGGAGCATGAGGACCTTGGGAGAGGGTTGAAGGGGAAGGGAGAGGCAGGGAGCAGAGAAAAAAATGTAGAGCTCATTAAAAATCAATAAATGAATAGCAAAACAATGCTGGCATGAAACAAGCATCCCTGAGTCTCCAGCTGTTTCTATGCTTAGAAGAAGCTGCTCTCTCATGTAAGTAACCCTTGGTACTCTAAGATGTACTTTGATGATGTTCACACTATGTTTGCCCTTGGCTTCTTGTCCGTACTGTGTAGATACCTATTCACATCTCTGCAGGAAGAGTATCACACAACATTCTCATGGCATTTTTCCCCTAAGGTCCTGCGTAGACTTGCATTCACTTCCTGTTAAATGTGAACCTAACTTTTACTTTAAGGCATTTTTATAGGCAATCTCTTTGAACTAAATTCTTCACCAAGGCCCAAAAACATGAAGATAATTTGAATTGAAAAATAAAATGGCACCTTTTCTCTTTCTGTATATTGCCTAGCTTTTCAAATAATGTCAAAAAGTTAACTTTAGTTCTTAAAGTTGATTGAGACAATTTGTTTCAATAACATTGCCTTCTCTGTCCCTAAGGTGATAAACTCCAGGTTTTATCCTTCATAACAACAACCAAAATATTTAAATTATTTTTTTAAAACAAACAATCTGCAAGGAAACATGTCTGGTTGACTGAAATATATATTAGTCAAATATTTTAAAAGATTATGACTGGATCTTTTTTGTTACATATGCTTCTAATTCCTTAAAAATAAAATCAAGAAACAGTGGTCAGGCATTCAGGAATTAGGAAAACTTGCTCCTATTAGATAATTTTCAGAAAACTTACTGTAAAGGTACTCTTTATTTTTTTTATTTTCTCACAATCTCTGAGTTCTTCAAAAATATTGGAGAATTTATTTTGATCATATTCATTCCCTCCCCCAATTATTCCAATACTTTATTCTCTTCCCTACCAACCCAAGTTTGTATTCACTTTCTTTTGTTTTTCATCTATCAAGTTCACTTTGTGCTTCTCATATACTCACTGTGTGATCTTCACTGAAGGTTGGTCAATTGTAAAATTAAGGGCCTGCTCATTGAGGTTTCTGCCCTGCCCAGTTCCCACAGCTGGTAAGCCCCCAAAAAATCACCACAGATTTCCATAAGATTATAAACTGATTGACCCATTAACTCAGGCATCTTATTAGCTCTTGCAGTGTATATTAACCCATTATCCTTATCTATGTTAGCCACTTGGCTTGGTACCTTTCTCAGCCGGGTAGATTATATCTTGCTTCTTCCATGGTCTGGGCAGGACTGCCAAGGGAGCTACCTGCTTCCCAGAATTCTCCTATTCTTATTGCTCCACCTCTATTTTCTGTCTGGTTTTCCCATCTATAATCCCTGCCTGGACAAACAGCATTTATTTAAAACATGATTGACAGAATACAGACAATTATCCCACACCAGTCAGTGAAACAAGGGCCACACTGTAATGGTGCTCATGAACTTATAATATCCATTGTTTTACAGCTCTGACTATGAATATTAGGAATAAAATAGTCTTTCTACTGTAGCTCGGTAGAAGAGTTTGAAGTCAGGGATTATACTGCCTCCAGAAGTTCCTTTATTGTACAAGATTATTTTGGCTATGATATGTTTTTTTGCTTTTCCATGTGAAGTTGAGTATTGTTCATTTGAGGTCTTTGAAGAGCTTTGCTGGGATTTTGATTGGCATTGTATTGAATATGTAGATTACGTTTGGTAAGATTGTCATTTTTGCTATGTGAATTCTACCTACCCAAGAGCATGGGAGATCAAATGTTGAGGAACTTGAGAGCTTATACATGGAAAATTGAGTCAAAATATGATGCATTTGCTAATATTTAATTTGGGGATGATATTAAATGTATAAGTCCATATTTGTTGAAAACTCTGATATGTAACTCAAAGGAGGTGAAACAAGCAAAGAGGATAATACATGAGCTCAAAAGTCTATGGCATGCTGAGATATGTGTGGTAGAAGAACCACATTGCAGCAGTTAGTATAAAGCAAACTTTCTACTGCAAGTTTACATAACTGAGAATCTCACATTTTAACTAGTGAAATATTCGTTTCTAGGATATACCATATACAAGATTTTTATCAATGTCACTATTTTAAATGTTATTTAAACTACAGAAAGTTATCTTGAACAATAACCTTTGACCTTGAGATTGTTCTGCTATTCTGATATTTATTTCATTGGAATATAAATNCATCTATAATCCCTGCCTGGACAAACAGCATTTATTTAAAACATGATTGACAGAATACAGACAATTATCCCACACCAGTCAGTGAAACAAGGGCCACACTGTAATGGTGCTCATGAACTTATAATATCCATTGTTTTACAGCTCTGACTATGAATATTAGGAATAAAATAGTCTTTCTACTGTAGCTCGGTAGAAGAGTTTGAAGTCAGGGATTATACTGCCTCCAGAAGTTCCTTTATTGTACAAGATTATTTTGGCTATGATATGTTTTTTTGCTTTTCCATGTGAAGTTGAGTATTGTTCATTTGAGGTCTTTGAAGAGCTTTGCTGGGATTTTGATTGGCATTGTATTGAATATGTAGATTACGTTTGGTAAGATTGTCATTTTTGCTATGTGAATTCTACCTACCCAAGAGCATGGGAGATCAAATGTTGAGGAACTTGAGAGCTTATACATGGAAAATTGAGTCAAAATATGATGCATTTGCTAATATTTAATTTGGGGATGATATTAAATGTATAAGTCCATATTTGTTGAAAACTCTGATATGTAACTCAAAGGAGGTGAAACAAGCAAAGAGGATAATACATGAGCTCAAAAGTCTATGGCATGCTGAGATATGTGTGGTAGAAGAACCACATTGCAGCAGTTAGTATAAAGCAAACTTTCTACTGCAAGTTTACATAACTGAGAATCTCACATTTTAACTAGTGAAATATTCGTTTCTAGGATATACCATATACAAGATTTTTATCAATGTCACTATTTTAAATGTTATTTAAACTACAGAAAGTTATCTTGAACAATAACCTTTGACCTTGAGATTGTTCTGCTATTCTGATATTTATTTCATTGGAATATAAATAGTTGTAAACAATATTTTCTTTTTTTCCTTTTTTTATTACTTAAAAATACCAATCAAAATTCCCACTCCCTCCCCTCCTTCCAGTTCCCTCCCTCTCCTTCCAAAGACCCTCCCTCTACCCCTCCAGCCCTAAGGCAGTGCCATGCACCACCTCCTGTGGAAAGTCCAAGGCCCTCCCTACTATGTCTAGGTTGAGCAAGGTTTACATCCAAAGAGAATAGGATCCCATCAAGCTGGTATATGCAGTAGAGACACATCCCAGTGTCACTATCAGTGGCTGCTCATTCTTTCCCAGCTGTCAACCCCCTTCAGAGGGCCTTTTAACCAACATTTTCTACTTGTTGAATATATAATATGCCTCATTTATCAACCTGGCTGTAGTTATTTCAGTCTGTCAATAGTTCAGTATAGGTAAATATGAACAAAAGTCACATGACCAGTTTTTTCCACGATGATCACAAATGACATGCATACAAATGGGCAAAGCACATGGTAACAGTAATCCAGATAGCAATGTCATGGGACAGAGAAGCTGCCTGAGTTCAAAGCCACATCTAACTATTGCAAAACTCTGTCTATCTTTACTAATGCACACAGGGTCATTGCAAACCATTCAAAACTATCTAGAAATAACTGTATTTACCACAAATTATTTTATAAAAATGTTTTAAAAAAGGAAGAAAGAAGAAGGAGGAGGAGGAGGAGAAGAAGAAGAAGAAGAAGAAGAAGAAGNAGGAGAAGGAGGAGAAGGAGGAGAAGGAGGAGAAGGAGGAGAAGGAGGAGAAGGAGAAGAAGGAGAAGAAGGAGAAGAAGGAGAAGAAGAAGAAGAAAATCATCCCCACAGTCACAGTCACTTGGGTTTAAAGTAATTTTGAAAACAAGATAGGCAAAATTTGGCCTCTGTCCTTAATGTACTTTTAGTGTTGGTCTGAGAATTATAGTGACATGAAAAATTAGTTGAACAACATACATATATGCAGTTGTTTCGTTGTTGTTGTTAATGTTGATGGTTTTTACTCTTTGAGAACCCATCATCCAGCTCTCAAATAAATACATAGAGATATTCTTACTTATGAATGCCTGGCCTTTGCTTGGCTTGTTTCTAGCCAGCTTTTCTAACTTATATTATCTGGTTTCTCATTAGCAATGTTTTGCCTCTGGGCTTTTTACCTTTCTGTATTCTACTTATCTTTCTATCCTTCTTACTCTGTGACTAGCTGCATAGCTGAGGGTCTGACCCCTGGTATCCTCCTCTTCTCCTCACTCTCTTCCATAGGTTTCTCCCACTATTTATTCTTTCTTCATGCCAACCCATCCTTTACCTCTCTCCTAACTTGTTATTGGCCATTCAACTCTTTATTAGACTAATCAGGTGTTTTAGGCAGGCAAACTAACACAGCTTCACAGAGTCAAACAAATGTAGGATAAAATAATGCAATGTCTTTACATTATTAAACACACATTCCACAGCATAAACACGTGTAACACTTCTTAAAGTAATGTTCCACAACACACATGTATTTACATTTTCTGAGATGTAGCAGTTCTCATTACAGAAAAAAAAATTCTAAAAATCTGTTTAAGTGCTAGGCTTATAAACTGAATTGGACCAAGGGGAGTAAATTTTGAAACAATGCAGTGTGAAGGAGCTTGGGTTTATAGAAGTCATCTGTAGCAAGTTACTTGGTAGTCGATGGTAAATTCCTAAACTTTGTATGGATCTCTCACTGCTTCTAATTCCTATTTCTGAAAAAAAAAGGAATATCTTTCTTCAATTGCAGAGAGAAAATGGTCCAAATGGGAGTTCTTCCCCTCCTGCTTGTAGACCAACATGCCATTCTCTATCTGCCGCTCTTTAAAAATGTCTTTGAATCAAAACAAATGGTGTGCTGGAGTGGTAAGGTTTTAAATGAACTCTCAACTTCTGAGCCATCAGCACTTCAGCCAAAATGGAAGCCCTTGATCTCAATAATCACTCCAATAGGTCTCTGATGTTACTAACTCAGTGTACTAATTTGTTTCCCTCTTTTTATAGAGAAGAAATAAAAACTGTATGAAAGGACTTGACTATTTAATTTCAATATCTCTGAATGAGCTTTGAATATGTCTTATTGATAGAACAATCACAAAAAAATGGATTAATTCCATTCCACCAAAATAATAAAAAAAGACAAAATAAAAGGCAAGTTACCAAATCTCCTCCTATCTCCTCCCATCCAGTTGATTCCTGTTTCCTACCACATACCTCTATTTTCTCCAAACTCTTTTTTAAACACACTGAGTCGACTTTGTGCTATCATCATGCACATGTTTGTAAGGTAATCCACTACTGGGTAACTTGTCAGGGTTTGCATGCCTATGGAAAGCTGACTCAGTCTTCCAGCAGCCTTGCTAATAGCTCCTTAGCGATGGAAGATTTTCAGAATCTGCCCATGCTTTGATTGTGTCAAGGTTGACCATATACAGGTCTTGTATGTCCACTCATAGATGCTGTGATAGCATGTGTGCAAAGCCTTTAACTGTACAAAAAGCACGAGTTCACTGTAGTCACCCACTGCCTCTGACTCTTGAAGTCATCTCCTTCCATTTACTACTTATTATTAGCTGAGTGCTCGATGATAAAATGCTAATGTTTTCATCAGTAATTCATTTTACACACAATGCTTTTTAAAAATATTACTAACGCATAAGTGATATTTCTGAATAAGTAGATTCCTAGATTCAACAATATCTAGGAGTTAAACTTCTTTTCTAGGGGAGAGTTATTTAAAAGCATAATAAAAACTAACTTAAAATGAAGTTTATTACTTCTGAAAATAGTATTACAGTCCATTAATTCATAAAGACAAGTTTACTCAATTAGGAAGTGGGTCATTCAATTTATATGTATTAGAATAATTCTGAAAAACAGATGTTTTATGCAGTTTTCTTTCTATTTCAGTTATTTGTAAGATTAGATTTCTATTCTAGTTTATGTTGGCAAGTGCCAGTTTTGTGATAGAATCAAATCCAGATCAAATAAATGTATCTGTTCCATGGGCACCACACACTGGGAGCTTCTGTCTTCATTCTTGGTGAAATTAGTGATGTGCAGTAGAGTACAAAGTTTGCATGCCTTCCTGCTTTACCTCCTGAAGCAGTGTTAAAACCTGAAGAGAACCCCGACTGGAAAGAAATTATGGTTTTAATCAGCCGCTGGATTTCTCACTTGCATTTCTTCCCCCAAGCTGAATATCAAAGAGCCTCTTCAGCCAAAACAAAGATAACTCCAGCAGGTGTCTGTTTCTTTTCAACACATTTTATCTCTTTTTAGGGCCTATGGTCACTGAAGCTTCCTCACCATAGGCTGTGTTGTAGGGGAGAAAATGTTCCCATGGTGACAGGAAAATTATTTTAAAAAAACTGAAAACAGACCAAAACAAGGCAAAACAAAACCAAACAAAAAGCCTTACTGTTGAAAATATTCCACTTCAGGCTTAGGAAGATTTAGCATGTCACATGGTTGCACATCACAGATTAAGAGGTTAGCAAATATATGTGCACAATACTCTGAGAATTACACTGGAAACCATTACATAAGAAAAGTAGGACACCCTTATTCACTTTTTTCTCACACTGTGTCAATAGTCAGATATCTATTGGTGTACATTCCACTATTAAGTGTATTTACATTTTCCTCTAGTAAATGCAACTGCTAAGGATTTACATTATAATTTTACAAAAACAATGAAAGAAATGGCTGGTAACAGTCTAATTTCTCTAAGTAAATGGTGGATTAAACCAATGACAATATCTGGTAGCCAAATGGTGTTTCATGACTTTAGACTATAAAATGGACGATTTATCAATATTTATTTTCCAAATTTTATTATGCCATTGCCATTTGTTTCATTTTATTCTTTTCACTTAATAAGTTTTTAGAAAAGGCATATTATGTATAAAAAGTGTGTAGGATGAATAGCAGAAAAAAAGCAGTTAATTTCAAGACATGGAGATTGCTTAAGTTGGGGGTTGGATAGTTTGAGCAATGGTTATAAGCACTTGTGATTTTTCAGAAATTAAAGTTCAATTTCCCAGCATCAATTCACATTAGGTGACTCCAACCACTTATAACTACAGGGTATGAAAATTCAATACCCTCTTATGGAGTTCTTAGGCACCTACATACATCACACAAATACACACACACACACATGGGGAGAGAGAGAGAAAATATTTTAAATAAAAGATTACAGAGTCATAGAAAGTTATAATTGGTATTTAAGTAAGTGAAATTATTTATGCAATTTACAAGTATAGTAAACTTTTGTATTTAAAAAGTAGAGCATCTCTATTAAATATGTCCAGATGTTTCTTCTGTCATTGATAAGTATGACAAAAAACTAACAAAACATTTTCATTCTCCTAGATATTATAAGCAACCTTGAAATCACTTCCAGTCAGAAGGATGTAGGTAGGGTATATGCAAAGCGCAACACTGCATATTCGGGGGTGGAGCCCAGTGGTTAAATAAATGACCATACACCATGCTCATTCTGTCAGAACAAAGTGGTTTTTGAATCCATAGAGACCTGCTAATCAATCCCTCATTGATTCCAAGAAGTCATTCTATACAACTGGTACATGAAATATTTACCCATGAAAAAGGGAACCACACCATTCTTTTTCAATTATTTAGTTCATAGGGAAAGGCAGGTTATTAGAAAAATCTGAATATGAAGGAGATCCTAATGAATTCTGTAGACTATAAGGGAGACTTTGTCCCAACTGTCCATCTCTTGTCATCACACAAATTTCCCAGTACTGGGACTGGGTTATATTCAATTCAGTTGTTGACCAAAGGGGTCCCAAGGAAGTCCCAAAACAACCCAGGCTGTTTACAGAACAATTGGTTGCTTTAGACAAATCGAGAGCAGGGGCCCGATGCTGAAGACAACATCTACACAGTTCATTAATTTTGTATATAATATTTACCCCTATGATCTAGTGTCTCTGGTACAGAAAGTACTTTGCAGACTACCAAAAGAAAAATGCAAATACCNATAAGCTAGCCGTGCGGGAGCTGGGCTGGACGAAAAGCAGGCCCGCTCCCCTTTATCACTGCAAATACCAACCCAGCTATAAATATTTTGATCTTCAATACTGTCTTACCTGCAAAATATGCCAGAACAATGGTGCTACAAATCTTGTGGAAGTAATCATTCAAAGTCTAATATTACTTAAGGCCTAATGTATGAGATTGAACTCACATTAAAAAAAAAACTGCTTGGGTGACCAGAACCAGAGATTATATAGCCAAAGTATGTAGAATAAAATCAAATACCACCAGAACAAGGGGGAAAAAGTAGCTTAAAAATGACTCCTAATGGTATTCTGTTATATTTACAGTTCAATGCTTTATTCAGCCATCATCAGAGAAGCTTCCTTCTGTAGCAAATGGGAACAAATACATAGACCCACTGCCAGACATTACACACAAACAGAGAGATCTTAGAAGACACAGCTCTAAATTGGATATCGCCATCAAATCTCCTTACCAGAGCAAAATCCCAGGCTCCTCCCTCACCTGCCTCAGCTTCTCTATCCAACCAGCAGGCTAGCATCCTGCAAGTTGGCTGCTCTACCCCCATTTTATTAATCAGATTCTGTAAACTACAAGTCCCACTCAGCCCCCAAACCCTCCTATCTCCTGTGACCTCAGAGGAACTCTGAAACACAGGCTGCAACTACACAGAGAAGACCAAGAGGTAGGCTGTGCCAAATGCCTCACCCCATCCATTGGACTTTGTAAACTACAAGTCCCATTCTGCCCTTAAGCCCTTCTATTGCCTTGTGATAGCAGAGAAACTCTGAAGCACAGGCTGTGGCTGCACAGAGTGAACCAAGAAAGCGAAACAAGATAGAACACCAAGAAAGTAGACCAAGAGAGCAGTCCAAGAGAGACTTCAGTGGTTCCCTGACACACAGACAGTGACAGTACAGAGCAGAGTAAGGACAGTTCCCAAAGACAGACATGGCTGCAATGATTGAACTAAGAGGTAAAGACACTGCTGGTACCAATTGGAGAAAGAGATGGGTAGACACCCATGTAAGAATTCATTTAACAACCTAAAAAGCAACATGCTAACATCAGAATCCAGTGGTCATAGAACAAGAAAACAAGATTATACTAACCCAGAAGAAGCATAAGAAAATGATTTAAATGACTCTTTATGAGGATGATGGAGACATTTAATGAGAAAATGAAAAGTTTCCTTAAATAAATGGAGGAAAAGATGAACAAAAAATTGGAAGAAATCAATAAATCCCTTAAAGAAACCGAAGAAAAAGCAATCAAACAGGTGAAGCAAACTGTTCATACAGTTCAAAGCTTGAATATTGAAATAGAGGCAATAGAGAAAACACAAACTGAGGAATTTCTGGACAGGGAAAATCTGGGTGAATGAATGGGAACTACAGAGGCAAACATAACCAACAGAATACAAGAGATGGAAGAATCTCAGGTGCTGAAGAGACTACAGAGGATGGAGATTGTTCAGTCAAAGAAAATGTCAAATCTAAAAAAATTCTCAACATAAAACATCCAGGAAATCTGGGACACCATGAAACAACCAAACCTAAGAATAATAGGGATAGAAGAACTCCAGCTCAATGGTGTGGAAAATATATTAAAAAATCATAGAAGAAAAATCTCCAAACCTAAAGAAGGATATTCCTATGAAGGTCTAACAAGCTTACAGAACACCAAATAGATGGAACTAAAAAAAAAGTCCTCTTGCCATATAATAATCAAAACACAAANACCAAATAGATGGAACTAAAAAAAAAAAAAGTCCTCTTGCCATATAATAATCAAAACACAAAAATACAGAGTAAAGAAAGAATATTAAGAGCTGCAAAGAAAAAATTCAAATAACATATAAAGGCAGACCTATCAGAATTATATCTGACTTTTCAATGAAAGCCAGAAGGTCCTGGACAGATGCACTGAAGACACTAAGAGACCACAGAAGCAAGCCCAGACTACTATACCCAGGAAAGCTTTCAATCACCATTGATGGAGAAAACAAAATATTCTATGAAAAAAAGAAAAACAGATTTAAACAATACCTATCTACAAATCCAGCCCTGCAGAAAGTACTAAGGTAAACTCCAACCCAAGGCAGCAAAGTGCCACTGCAACCATAAAAACAAAGACAACATTTAAAGTCATGCCAGCAAACCTCAAGGAAGAGAAACACACAAACACTACCACAGAATAATGACAGAAGTTAACAGTCACTGGTCATTATTATCTCTCAATACCAATGGACTCAATATAACTATTAAAAAAACAGGTTAAGAGAATAGATATGAAAAGAAAAGCCATCCTTCTGCTTTATACAAGAAACACACTTCAACCTCAAAAACAGATATTACCTCACAGCAAAGGATTGGGAAAAGATTTTTCCAATCAAATAGACCTAAGTAACAAGTGTGTATAGCTATTCTAATATCTAACCAATAGACTTCAAACTAAAAATCAATCAGTACAGATGGAGAAGGATACTTTATAATCATCATAGGAACAATCAATCAAGATAAAGTCTCAATCCTGAATATCTAGGCCCCAAACACAAGAGCACATATGTAAAAGAAACATTACCAAAGCTTAAATCGCACATCAAACCCCACATACCAATAGTAGGAGATTTCAACACCCCAGTCTCCCCAATGGACAGGTCAACCAGACAGAAATTTAACAGAGAAATAAGAAAACTAGCAAATGTCCTGACTAAAATGGACTTAACAGACATATACAGAACATTCCACCCAAACACAAAAGTATATACCTTCTACTTTAACCTTATGGAACCATCTCTAAAACTGACCACAAACTCAGTAACAAAGCAAACCTCAATATATACAAAAAATAAATAACCCTCTGTATCTTATCAGATAAACGTGGTTTAAAGTTAGAAGTTAAAACAACACTAATTGCAGAAAGCTTACAAATTCATAGAAATTGATTAGTTGAAGAACCCCTATATCAAGGAAGAAATAAAGAAAGAAATTAAAGACTTCCTAGAATTCAATGAAAATAAAGGTACAATGTATCCAAACCTATGGAACACTATGAAATCAGTGCTAAGTGGAAAGTTCATAGCATTAAGTGGCTACATAAAGAAAGTGGAGAAATCTCACACTAGGAACTTAGGAGAACACCTCAAACATGAAGAACAAAAAGAAGCAGACTCACCCAGGAGGAATAGACAACAGGAACTAATCAGATTGAAGGCTGAAATCAATAAAATAGAAACAAAGAAAACAATCCAAAGAATTAATGAAAGAAAGAGCTGGTTCTTTGAGAATGTCAACATGATTGACAAACCTTTATCCAGACTAATCTAAAGGCAGAGAGTGAACTTGCAAATTAACAAAATTAGAAATGAAAAGGGGTACATAACAACAGACACCAAGGAAATCCAGAGAATCATTTGGTCATACTACAATAACTTGTACTCCAAAAAAATTGGACAATGTAAAAGAAAAGAACAATTTTCTGAGTAGGTACTACTTATCAAAATTAAATCAAGACCAGGTAAACAATTTAAATAGACATATATATGCAAGAAAATAGAAGCAGTTATCAAACGACTCCCAACAATAAAATCCCTAGAACTGAAAGGCTTCAGTGCAGAATTCTACCAAATCTTCAAAGAACTAATACCTATACTCCTCAAAGTGTTCCACATAATAGAAACAAAAGGAATATTGCCAAACTCTTTTTATGAGACTACAGTTATTGTGATATCAAATCCACACAAAGATTCAAGCAATAAACAGAATTACAGACCAATCTCCCTTATAAACATTGAAGCAAAAATACTCAATAAAACACTAGCAAACTGAATCCAAGGACACTTGAAAAAGATCAAATATAATGATCAAGTGGGCTTTATCCCAAAGATGCAAAGATGGTTCAACATATAAAACTTTATCAATGCAATCTTCAATATAAATAAACTAAAAGAAAAACAAACGATCATCTCATTAGATGCTGAAGAAGCAATTGAGAAAATCTAAAACTCCATCATAATAAAGGTCTTGGAGAAATCAAGGATACAAGGAACATATCTAAACATTATAAAAGCAATATAGAGCAAGCTGAAAGCCAATATCAAATTAAATGGAGAAAAATTTAAAGTGATTCAACTAAGACCAGGAACAAGACAAGGCTTTCTACTCTCTCCATATCTATTCAACATAGTTCTTGAAGTTCTGGCTAGAACTACAAGACAGCAAAAGATCAAGGGTAGACAAAATGGAAAGGAAAAAGTCAAACTTTTGCTATCTGTAGTTGATAGGATCATATACATAAGTGACCCCAAAAATTCCACCAGGAAACTCCTACAGCTGATAAATATCTTCAGTAATGTGGCAGGGTGCAAGATCATAAAAAATGTAGTTCTCTTATATACAAATGATAAAGAGCTAGGAAAGAAATCATAGAAACATTTCTCTTCACAATGGCCACAAATGGCATAAAATATCATGGGATAACACCAACCAAAGAAGTGAAAAACATGTTCAACAAGAAGTTTATGTTTTGAAGAAAGAAATTGAAGAAGATTCCAGAAAATGCAAAGACCTCCCTTGCTTTTGTATAGGTAGGATCAATATAATGAAAATGTCAATCCTACCAAAAGCAATCTACAGATTCAATACAATCCCCATCAAAATTCCAACACAATTATTCACAAACCTTGAAAGAACAGTACTCAACTTCATGTAAAAAATGAATGCCCAGGATAGCCAAAACAATCCTGAACAATAAAGAACTTCCAAAGGCATCACCATCTCTGACATCACACTCTTTTGCAGAGCTACAGTAATGAAAACAGCTTGGTGTTGGCATAAAAACAAGCAGGTTGACCAATGGAATCAAATGGAAGACCAAGATATTAATCCACACACCTATGAACACCTTTTTTTTTTTTTTTACAAAAAGCTAAATTATGCAATGGAAAAAAATAAAGCATCTTCAACAAATGGTGCTGGCATAACTGGTTGCCCGCATGGAGAAGAATACAAGTAGATCCATATCTATTCCCATGCTCAAAACTCAAGTCCAAATAGATTAAAGACCTCAATATAAATCTGACCACATTGAGCCTGAGAAAAGAGAAAGTGGGAAGTAGCCTTCCATGCATGGACACAAGAGACCACTTCCTAAATATAACACCAGTAGTACAGACACTGAGAGAAACAATAAATAAGGGAACCTCCTTGAAACAGAGATGCTTCTGCAAAGCAAAGGACATAGTCAATAGACAAAATGGCTGCCTACTGAATGGGAAAAGATCTTCACCAACCACACATCAGAGTGATGTGAGAGTCCCCTCTGTCTGCAGTGATTAGCATTAGTGAATAAAGAAACTGCCTTGGTCTGTTGATATGGCAGAACTTAGATAGGGATGAAAGATAGAACTGTTTGCTGGAAGAAGGGCAGAGTCAGGAAGATGCCATGGATCTTCCACCTGAGACAGACGCTGGTTAGAAACTTTGCCAGTGAGCCACTGCCACGTGGGAATACATGATTAATGGAGATGGGTTAAATTAAGTAAGAGATAGCCAATAAGAAGTTAGAAATAATGGGCCAAACAATGATTTAATTAATACAATTTCCATGTGATTATTTCCAGTGTAAGCTAGTCAGGCATCTGGGAAAAATAAGTGGCTCACTCTGCAACATCAGAGAGAGGACTAGTCTCCAAAATATACAAAAGCTCAGGAAATTAGACATCAAAATTCCAAAAATCCAACTAAAAATGGGGTACAGATCTAAATAGAAAATTCTCAACAGAAGACTCACACATGGCTGAAAGACAGTTAAGAAAATGTTCAGCATCTGTTGTGAGAGACTGCTTGTTTGTTTCCTGGACACCCAGATTCCCAAAATAATCATACAGAAAATACTAATTAAATCACTGCTTACCCTATTAGCTCTAGTTTCTTATTAGCTAACTCTAGATCTTTGGTTAACCCATTTTTATTATTTTATATTTTAACACAAGGCTCGTGGCCTACCTGCAAGGTTCCAACATGTCTGTCTCCCGTGGAGGCTCCTTGTCTTTACTCTCACTCCCTCTTTGTTCTCCCAGCATTCAGTTTCATTTTCCCTGCCGACCTCTATTCTTCCCTGCCAGGCCCAAGACAGATTCTTTATTAAGCAATGGTTATTCACAGTATACAGAGGGAAATCCCACATCAAACATCCCTAGCCATCAGGGAAATGCAAATCAAAATGACTCTGAGATACCCATCTTACACCAGCCAGAATGACCAATGATAGTTATACGACCTCTCCTACACCTCATTCCCCTTGTGAGAAGGTAACGAAGTGGAAATACAAATTTTTACAACCACTCTGTAAATCAGTATGGTTCATCAGAAAATTTGGAATCAACCTACCTCAAGACCCAACAATACAACTCTTGTGATGAATGGATACTTAAAAGAAACACCACACTAGCTCAGAATTGAGAAATAGTTATTTATTTAGAAGTAAACTCACAAATCAGAATTCTCTGCTTCAATGGTGGACAGAGATCAAATCTAGCAATCCAACAATCCGAACAAGCAGCAGGTGAAAAGGAGGAAGGGGCAGTTGCGGGCTCTGCCTCAGAATATATGGTCTAAGAGGCCATGACCCAGTAATGGGCAACCACAAGCTGTAATATTTCCTACAGCACCTCCCTTGTCTGCTTAAATAAGAGACTTCTAAACCCAATACAAAATTATATACAATAAGAACAAATATATTCAATAATTATCCTGTCTTAACTAGTTTAAGTCTTATAAGATAAATAACTTGTCCAAGTCATGAGAGGAAAGTAACTACAATTATTTAGTCTTTAACCCCATAGAAGATCTGAGAAGGGAAATGATATTACTTGAATAAGCAGGAAGTACAATCAGGCAACTTCCAAAATATGCAACAAATGACAGAGACAACTGGTTACCTGGGCAATTACCCAAAGTCTCATCTGCAACATTGAAGCAACCAACTATGGCTAAGGCCTAAAATAATTGATGGATCATTTTCAAACACAGTAAAAATTTCAAAACTGTCTTACCCTGTCTTGGCAAGATTTGACAGTCCTGCTTATCTATTTCCAGATACTGAATATCTTGTCAGTGGTTGAGGCATTGGCATTTCTTTGCCCAAAGGCCAGTTTTGCCAATAAAATAACAAGCTCTAAGTGGAGTTTCTTCAGTGCTCAACATTCTCTCAGGAATAGATAGGTGCTGACAGGACCAATAATGTCTCACTTCAACAGAAGGCTAATTTACATAAATGCCATATTCTACAGCTCTTTGAAGTGATTGAAGATTACCTATCTATGCAGAGTATAATCTCTATGTATGGAAAGAACATGATTAGTCTATCTATAAGTATGACAAACAGATGACTATTGATCTGTAATTCTTAATACCTATATAACTTAAAGACTAAGATTTCATACTAGGATATTATATAATGAACAACTGTGTAACAAATGAGTACAATGACCTTAAAATGTAAACAATGTATAAGTATCTTGATCAGAGGTAGAAATGTACATTGCAGTAAGATAAATATATACAAAGTGTTTTAAACAGGGGTAGAATCATGCATACATACAATATTCAATGTAATTTAACTATGTATATAAGAATCTATGCCATTGTAATTGCCTATAAAAATAATAACTCACAAGTATTCACTCTATTATTCACTATTATTATTAGTGTGTGTAAGCTTATACTAATCTATTATCCCATCCAATTTCCCCCTTTTTTTAAAGAGATCCCTGAGCCTATAAAATTTCCCCCAAACCCCAACACTATATGAATTATAATCAACCCCTAAATGATGTTCCTTACCCTTAGGGAAAATTTTGTTGGGAGAGGGGACTTCATCTTCTAGAATTACTTCCAGCTATTATGGGGGCAATGTTCTTTCTATGGAATCCTGTGAAATTTAAATAATGGTTAAGTTCCAAGATTACTATCTGATATAATTGCAAATAGTCTCCTAGTATTTGTTAGGGTTTTTATAAGGTTCCTATTTGGAGGTCTGGCTAGAATGTTGTAAAAACATGCACAATTTCAGCTAATCTAGTTGGAACCATCTTGAGCAGCTGGTACCTAAACAGGTCTCATATTAGTGCTATCAGTATCACGACATAATGAGAATGTAGAAAGAATGTATAACTTAACTGTTGGCCATCACTCAAGGATCTGCATTCAAATGTAAATGAAGTCATAAATGTGCATCAGCTCCCCAAACTCAATCTATAGATTTTATTTTAGAATGACCAACAGTAATATTTTGAAGGTGTATTATAATGCTTCAAGTACTTTCCTTTGTCTCCAGATTTTTAGAGGGCTCAGAACTCGATATCTTATATCCACAACAAGTGTTCAGTCCATTTATAAAGACTTCTGAAAAGATCACTAACTTCTTCCAGCTGCATTCACCCCTTATCCTAAAGCATTAAAAGAAAAAAAATCCTTTGGAATTAGAGTGAGGAAAATGCATGCTCTTTCTAGTCAATCTCATCTGCCAATGGAAGGGAGGAAAAAAAAGATGCTTTAAATTTTAGTCTGAGTGATATGAACCAAAGAAAAAAATGTACATATCAAAGTGTCTGACCTCATCTCCAGGAGATATACAATGGAGAGCTAACTTTCTGTTTTCAGCCTGCTTTATCTAAAGGAGGACCACAGGCTGGACACACTCTGTGAGCCAAGAGAAATGCAAGGAATCCTTTTAGATGACTGTTATTTCCAGTTTGAGGCAATATATTACTGTGCTTTCTACAAATGGAGTGGATTTGAAAGGGTTCCCAGAAATAATACAGAACAGCCCAAGTGTATTTAAAAGAAGACAACAAAAAATTGGCCCTGTAGAATCTACTAAGCTAAGAAGCAAACCATGAATAGTTAGCAGTGGTATATTCATAAAGTACCTCAATGGAGGCTTGTACTCAAGAACCTCACCAAAGAATTCATCTGAAGTTGAAATATGCTTCACCAAGAATTCACTAACATCATATTCATTACAGAACTTTACTTTTGTTCATTGCTAGGGACTGAAGAAACAAGTAAAGTCAGATGGACAAAGAAGTTCAAAATCCTGGTATGAAATCCAGGAGGCTCAGTTCATGTCCACATACCCACTCTTCCCTACCTTCATGAACCCTGGGTATCAGGAATATTAAATTCAAGCCTAGGAGACAGATTTTTCAAATATCATGAAATTCCATAGAAGTTAATATTGACCCTGTTCATTATACAAAGGAAATGTAAGTTATTCACTGAATATTTGTTGCTTATCTTAAAGATAACAGTCATTTCTTGATGGTGTAATGAAGCAGTTTTAAGAAGTAGAGAGCTGTCAGGAGGCTTACATTGTTCTGCAAAAGTAGAAATCAAATGATATGATTAAAGAACCCAATTGGCATTGAGAAGAAAAGAAGTTGGTTAATGGCTTCAAGGATGACAGTGGGTGGTGGACTAGGATTCTCCAGCATGAGGTAGTAAACTCCACTACACTGTTAATCTAATCACACACTCTTCCTAAAACTACATAAAGCATTTCTGAGAAGCAAAGGGAAGCCTGGCAATATATAACACTTGTAAGAGTAAATACAAGACTAATACCCACATATAGTAATGAGCTTTATTCTTTAAAATAATTGAAGCCCCTTAATTTCCATGGTCTCACACTACTAAAAATATTAAACTGATAATTACATAAGTAAATAATACCAAAGTTTTCAATTATATTTTGTTTTGGAGATTTTTTAAAGCAGAACATTTTGTTACCACATTAGTAAATCACATCACCTTCAAGGTACCTAAGTAACCATGATATGACCATCCTGTATGACATGACCAGTAGACCACAGGTGGTTAGCATCCTGGGTGGGACAGAAGACAAACATACTTGGAGGTCAATAGAGAAGGCTAATGACAATCTAAAGCTATGCCAAATGGCTGTCATTCTTGTTCATCAATCACTTCACATAGTCAAAGGTCATTATTATCCTTGATAAGGGTATAACTGATGTGGGATTCACCTCTGAGTGCTCTGATTAGCACTAATGAATAAAGAAATTGCCTTGGCCTGTTGATAGGACAGGATTTAGGTAGACAGGGAAGACAGAATTGAATGATGTAAGGAAGAAAGGCAGAGTCAGATAAATGCGATGGAGCTGCCACCAGAGATAGACATGCTGATACTTTCCTGGTAGGACACGAACTCATGGTGTAATGGACATGGGTTAAATTAAGATGTGAGAGTTAGCCAATTAGATTAGAGCTAATGGGCCAAGGAGTTACTTAATTAATATGGTTTCTGTGTGATCATTTTGGGTGTAAGCTAGCTGGGCGGCCGGGAATAACAAGCATCCAGTAACATATAACTATTATCGTTGGTGAGGGTACAACAAAAAACAGTTACATAATATTTATCATGCCATGCTGTTATTGGTTGGTTGGTTCCTACTAATGACTTACTGTCTCTAATAAGTGAAACTCTTTCATAGCAATGTCCTTATAGGAAAAAGCATAAAACACATGGAACTTGATACTATCCACAGTTTCACACATTAGCTGGAGTCTTCAAATGTCACCATTAAGGATAATGAGGATTATGATAGTTGCATACTTTTACCAGTCACAAAACTTCTTCTACCACACTCTTTCTTCCTGTCATGCAAAATCATCCTATTTTCAACCTGCAAATATGAAGTCCATTCTCGTGAATTATGGCTTAAACAGAAAGAAGGATTAGGGAGAGATTAGATTGGTATTCTGACTTGAATCAGGGAAAAGAAATATCTAGGGATCCTTTGTTTCAATATACAGCAGGCAGCAAGGTAGGCCTTCGCTCTGCGAGGTCCCTGGCCATCAAGGGGCCCTGATCCTGTACCAGAAGATATATTGTAAGGGGCCCTGGCCAGCAAGGGGCCCTAATCCTGTACCAAAAGATCCATCAGAGAGCATTTATAAGAAGAGATTGGCAGGCACCAATGCAAGAATTCTTCCAACAATCTGAAAACCAACATGACAGCACCAGCACCCAGTGAACCTGCATCAGGAAGACTGGAACACCCTAATCCAGAAGAATTAGAAAAAATTGACATTATGAAAGTGATAGAAGCACTTAAAGAGGATATGAAAAACTCCCTTAAAGAAATAGATGAGAAGAATGACAAAAAGTTTGAAGAAATGAATAAATCCATAAAAGAAACCCCCAGAAACCAAGAAAAAACAATCAAACAGGTAATGGAAACAGGTCAAGACTAGAAAACTGAAATGGAGGCAATGAAGAAAACACAAACCGAGGCAAGGCTGGATATGGAAAATCTAGATAAATGAACAGAGACTTCAGAGACAAGCATAA
>LOEQ01002860.1:146632-158857 GCA_001685075.1 Bramus lutescens | reverse complement strand
AGGTCCAAATGAGGAGCAGAAGGAAGGAGATCATGAGCAAGGAAGTCAGGACCGCGAGGGGTGTGCCCACCCACTGAGTGGTTCTTATAGAACTAACCACAACTGGGTTCTGCCAACATCTCTTGATTAGTTTTTTTCTGCCACAAGTGTGGAAAAGTCTCAAAGGCTGACTCTGAACCAGAGGCCCAGTTAGACAAGTCAATGAAAGCCTTATTTCTTACTTTTTTCCTTTCTTTCTTCCTTCCTTCTTTTCTTCCTTCTTCCCTCCCTCCATCTGTCTGTCTTTTTATTTTGCTGGGTGTGGGATTTTCTTCAAATCAGAGGCTTTTATATGTCTAACAAATGTCTTTTCCCTTTTCTTTCTCAACATAGCATAACAGGCCTAACATGCAGACCTTGTGACCTTGTACTTGAGTCTGAATTAATTGATTTTAATAGATGTGGATAGTGATGAAAGTAATTTTTAGTACTTTCAGTCTTGGATAATATACACTTCCCATATGATATACTATCCACTCCTTTCTAACTTTCTTTGGGAACACAGCCTAGGAAACTATATGGTTGGAGAGTGTAGACTATCTGTCACCCTTCTTTGCATTATTTGAGATAGAGTTAAAAAAACAATGTAAAATATTTTAATTTACACTTACACTCTCCAGTTTAAGAAGCTAATGCTATAGATCTCATTTCCAGAATGGATATACAGAAATGAAGAAATAAATTCACAATAGCCTCAGCAAAGAACCATTTGATGAAGACCTTACATATTACAGAACATATATTTAATGTTGGCTCTCATCTGATTTTTTGAAAAGTACAGTTTTAAGGACAAAAATGATTAAAATGATAATGAGGGGATACTGATCTTACATTTGAATCACAAGTCTTTGACCTCTGATAAAGGAATCTGATGTGATTTAGGACTTTAATAAAAGAAATTTTGCTAGAAGATCAATATTACTAATTCATAGTTTCCTTTTCTGTCACAATTTCCTAAAGGAAGGAAAAACAGTATCGCACATAAAGAGTAATATGACTAGAAAATATGAATTTAGCTTTGATATTAACTGGGGTGCTGCCCTATCTACATGCTAGTCTCACAGACAATTCTTATACCAGAATAATGTTATACACACATGTGTGAATGTGTAATGCAATAGAACTGCCACTCCAAATACTACTTAGGAGGGCTAACATGCTATTGTGGAATTTTACAAACTAGTTCCCTCTTGAATTGTAGCACAGAAGACAGTAGGGTGAACAAAGGAAGAAACTTCCAAAGTACACTTGCAAAAGAGCTCTATTTCCAACTCTGACCCTGTGAAATGAATTTCTCTTACTCATGTTCAGTCCTGCTCCTCGCACTCACCCACACACACACCCCAGGCTACAGGCTAATTACAACCCAACTTGTTCATTACCATCATGACCTGTGCACTCTTAGCTTAATCCTTCTTCTCTCAGGCTCATACTTCTCAATGTGTAATCAGAGGATATGTCTCAGTGTGAGCCTTAGAACACCTGTGTCAGAATCACCTGGGGTGTGCATTTCAATGCAAAACCCTGCCTGTGCCTTATTCCTAATGAATTAGCATAACTCTACTGGGGCCAGGGAATTGTATCTAGCATCACAGGTTAGAGTCCTAGTAACACTGAAATGTGAGACTGTAAGAATCAAAGCTTGAGGCCCTTTCAGGCTAAGACCTGTATTGTGCTCCATTCTGCCTCTTGGTTACACACAAGTGAAGTGTTTTTTTACAAAATTCATTCACCACAGCTTGAAATCCCTCAGTACTTTACTAATCAGCAGCTTTGAAAAAATCCTATTCTGAATCTGCTACCTTCTACAGCTACTTTATATTTTTTTTGTGGATTGCAGAAATATCACTAATTGTACCAATGTGCTAATAGTGGATTAGTTTGAATCTTAAATGTCCCCATATATCCTGAAGGTATGCTCCTCAGAAAGGCTTCATTGGGAGACTGTGAAAGCTATACAAGGTGTAGCCTAGAGAGAGGTCTGTGTGTACTTAGAGACCTGTCTCTGAGGGGTGTTTTGGAAGCCCACCCCTTTGATTTTACTCTTTTCTACCCTGGAAATGAGGGAGGCTGCTTAGCTCTGCCACCTGTTCCTTCGTGCAGTGAGAGCAACCATTTGTGGACCAAAATCTTCAAGCATGTGAGTCAAAAAACGCCTTTCCCCTTCATAAGCTGATGGCCTCAAATATCTTTACTAGAGTGAAGTACAAAAACTCCCACTTTGTGAGTACCTGCTCTTTACCCCACTCTGCTCTTTCCAGTTTTTATTTCAGGTTTCTGAATCCCCTGATTGTGTAGCAGAGGTGTTCCTAAATTTTCTGTCAACAGACCAAGCCCATTGGCCCCTCTTTAACATCCTTACTCACATCAAACAATGCGCATGGCTAGCAGAGCTGTGGGAATGCTTGGCTATCCTTTCCAATTCAAAACATCCGTGCTCTTTAGGCTCCTTCTTACTCTGTTCACATATCTGCAAACCAGGATTTCCTCTTCCTGACCAAAGCCAGATTTCCAGGTTCACTTTGGTCGCATCATTTGCTTCCTTTCTAATGAAAGTCCTAGTCATTTGCACGGCCCCCTTTCACTCCATTGATAGCATGTACATACCCTACAGGGGAACATATGTTTTCTTTCTGTAATTCCTTGGATATGCTTCCCTTAAGCTACTGTACTAATTTCACTTTTTATCTTCAAATGCTTAATTAATTGAATATTGTACCATTGTTATCACAATCATCCCTTCTGTCACTTTTATAATCTGCAGTCTTTTTACTATACATTACCAGGGGAAATTGCTCTCCTGAAATAAAATAATGGCTCCTTAATCAAGAGATACAAGTATATTCTCTATTCTACAAACTTCCTGTACTGTTTGATCAAGTCGAAACTTAGAATTATAAAAATTTAATAAACTACCTGACATTGCTCTGTCAACTCTTTATTTAGGCCTCTTCTATTCATCCCAAATGCAAGTGTTTCTAAGAGTTATAATATCATCTCTCTGGATAAAGTAGACTACAGAGTTTCCACAGTAATTCTTTAAACTAATCTACTTGATTTCAACTTAAACTTTCTGGCTATCAGTATTTACTTCCAACTAAGCTCGCCTAACTTCCTCTTAAACTCACTTGTAGAACTTTAGTAGCCTCTGTCTCTCCGTCTTCTCCATTTCTGTCTCTATTTTCCCTCTCTCTCTCCTTCTGTGTATGTGTTTACATGCATGTGTGTGTGTGTGTGTGTAAGGGAGCTGTTAAGGCCCTGTGTGTGCATATGGAGAAGCCAGAAGTCATCTTTGGAAACTTTTCTCTATTTACACCCACTAACTTTTTGAGACAGGATTTCTCATGAAACCTGAAGGTCACTCATTGGCAACACTGACTGACAAACAACCCTCAGTTTTTCTGTCACTAGTACCCAGTTCTGGGATTGAAGGTGCGTGAAACCATGCCTGGCTTTGTATGTGAGTAGTGAGTGTGTGAACTCAGATATTCACACATGTACAACAAGCACATTACCAATGTATCCATCTCTCCAGTTTACGTATTTCCATATTTATGGTAGTAGTCTGTTAATGGCAATTGAGCATCTCAAGATGACATTTGTCTCTTCTGTTTTCATGCTGTGAGTCCTCTCAGACAAATTCTTTAACATTCACATTCATTAAAGTCTGTTTAAGGATAGTTAGTATTTTCCATCCTCTTGAAATTATTCTAGCTAATGCTTATTGATCAACAAATCCCTTTACATATTTTAGACCCTTGTGACAGCGACACCCCACAGAAGTGACAGAATCTATGTTTGTCTTCTCTGGAGACATAGTACCAAAAAATAGAAGCTTGAAGCTGCACAGACTTGTTATCTTATAGTGCTGCAGCACAGGAGATCAAAATAAGTATCACTGGACGAAAATCAAGGTGTAAGCAGTGATGTGCTCTCTCAGGAGGCCGGAGGTGATTCAATTTCCAATCATTTCCCAGCTTCTAGAGATGACATGGATTGTGGCTCTTCCCTCCTCTTCAAAATTAGCAAAGTAGAAGTTTTCTCTCTTCTCTAACTTCTGTTCCTTCAAATGCATTTTATCCTCTTTTCTGAGCTTCCTTTCTCCCAAAGGTCATGTTAGGTTGTGCATTTCAGCTATTCGTTTATGTATAGTTTCACAGACTCTAGCTTCATTAATGGAAGAAAATATGCCTTGATCATTTCATTTTGTCCTGAAAAGTTAATAAAAAATTTTGTGCATATTATTGGCATGCATTCAGAAAAAAATGAACTGTGGTTTCCTAGTATTATTTGTGCATAATAAATTTAAAAACCTAGTTCACATATGATAAACAGAATCACAGAGACAAAAATGTTTACAGTATAAATAATATTTTTACTGAAAGAGACTTAGTTTACCTCATCATCGAATATATGCTTGGTCCATGCCAGGTTGTATGCTTTATGGTAGTAAGATGACCCTCAACTTAAAGTGGAGTTTCAGTTTGATTCAGAAATTAAAAATGCACAAAAATCCCACTTTCCTATACATTACAAATTAGAAACAAAATTCTGTACTTTTCTTTGTTTCTTTCTTAATGATTGTGGGTTGACTCAGATGTCAACATAACACTACCAATAACAGGGGACATCTCATGATTATACTATTGTGTATGACTCTACACAGGAAAAATAAAGAATCTAACTTCACCATATAATTTCTTTGTGTTTTTCTGTGTCCTTATCTTGGCATTCATGGGTTTTGCGTGAATATGTTTAGATGTGTGTGCAGGTGCATGAGGATATATATGAGGTCATGTGTCAATGCCACATGTTTGGTTTTTTTTTTTTTGAGATAGATTTTCTCATTGAACCTGGAGCTTGGTAACTCAGCCAAACAAACTCATCACCAAGCTACAGAGATCCTAGCCTTCTTGGTGCTCAAATACAAATGTACACTGCCCACTTATGGCTTTTTAGGTAGGGACTGAAGATCTGAACTTGGGTCTTAATGCTTGTGCACCAGTCTTTACAGATAGAGGCACTTCTCCAGGCCTTTAAGTAGGATTTATTTTCCTTTTGTGTTATAATACATACACCAAAAAGGTTAAGATAATCAATGTGAGTCACGAGCTGTCTGACATTGAATGTAAGGTGATAATAATTCCTTCTGGTTAGATCTCATGGAAAGAGTTAATGCTACAGGTAAGGTCACTTTAGGGTCAGTTACTGATCTTGAATAATGAACATAAAACACTAACCTCATAAATAATGAAGGCAAAATATAAATAAATTAAAAAAATAAGATGAAATAAAAAAATGAAGGCATTTATGCCTAGGAAATTAAATGAAAGTCAATTTCATACTAATGAGCCAGAACATGTCTTTGCAAATTTTTATCACATGCAAAAATATGTAATTCTTTTGTTTATTAATTCAGATTCCTTTGAGGTCCTTGCACATACAGATTTTAAAATGTGAACTTCTTAAAAGTAAAGAAGAAGGAAATAAGAAAAGATGAAGAGGACAATTTCCCAAGGTAATCCTGAGCATTTGCTTTTCACCGTCTTTGGGAACACTGTACGGAAGAGTGAAAGCTGCAAACGTTGGCATTGCCTTTTAGAAAAGATCAAATTTCAAGAAACAATGCATTGTTCCCTATTTTGATCTTTGCATTGGTGAGATATTAAGAGTGTTAGCTCTAATATACCAAAATAACTCAATATTTCTACCTCTCACGGCATGAGAGCTTATGAAAAATGAATCCCCAGCAACTTCCTCAGAGGTATTATTAAGTAGGTGTTATTTGCTATTGAAATGACAAGCAGCAAGTTCCCTAATTCACTTATTCGTTTTCATCTAGGGTAAAATAAATAGAAAACATCAGCATTGATGGAAAAACTGTTTTGGCAGTCTCTTCGTTTTTGACTCTCTGTCAGCGTTTTAGTATCATTCAGACTGAGTTCAAGAGGGTCACTCTTTAATAAATGTAGAAACATGCAAAAGCTTTTGTAAATAAAACTAAGCCACCCTGCCTTTTGTCAGTGTACTTATGTTGTTCTGAGTAGTATTTTCCCCAGCCGTCCAGATCACATTATTTCCTCTTATTGTTCTAGGCCCCAGCTTCACACCATGCTAATGGAGCCAGCTTATTTCACACCATGTAATACCTCACATTATAGAAGTGTTTGTTTACAGAGGCACTGCCTTAAAAGAGAGCAGTGAGAAAAGACAGCGCCAAAGCCCAGCTCTATTACCTAACGTCATTAGTGTGGGAGATTTATTGCCACTGGAAGTAGTGCGTTGCTGACGATAGCTTTGGCCAAGCCACATCTGTTTATTCTAATGTTTAAGGAGCAGAGCAATTGACAAGGAACAAGAATAATGCGTAGGTGCATAAATAAAGGCAAGCTATTACAACTGTGAGGGGCTGGACGGCGTTTCTTCAAGCTGAAGACCAGATTAAGGATTCTTTAGGATTTCTGAAGTAATAAACATAGACACTATTTTAACACATTCTGTGTTGTTAAGGTTTCTCATTCTCGAATTAAATTGCTGCAAAGCATGAATATCTTCTAAATGTCATTTTGATGTTAAATCACTTTTCTATTTAATGAAAATCAAATCAGATAATTTTCCTCCCTCGACCACATTTTCTTTTCTTTCTAAATAATTTATCATTGTGTGATATCACAGTAGATGTAGAAATCACCTTACCTGGAAACATAGATACTAAGACTTTTTTTTTTTAGATATAAAAGGTATCTGAATGAATCCTACCAGAGAACAAAGACAGACCCTTTGAAGGTTAAGTTTAGTTAAGTTTTGTTTTGTTTATGGTAAGACAAATGTAGAGAGATAGAGGCATAAGATTCTAAGTTCAACATAGGCTGAACATGGTTTCTAATTCAGCATATCAACATTCAGAAAAAAACAAGTGCTTGTTATTATCAATTAACTCAACACTGGAATTCACCAAGGCCTATTCATATATGTAGAGTGCATTGGAAGTACTATGAATTAGAAATTAGTAAAAGAGTCTCCTCCAATCAGTTTATTTATATGCAATTGTTTGTGTTCTGAGAATAACTGGTAGGCATTTTAAAACAGAAATAATAATAAAGGGAATATTTCTAGTGCTTGAAGGAGCAAAATTAAGATAAAAGAAAAGTTTTGTTTGAAGTTGTTCTTTTATTTTCCTGTAACCACTCTAATCAAATCTCACTTATTAAAAGTCATCCTCAACAGTCAGCAACTTAGGCTATGGATGGAATACATAGAATGATAAACATGGTCACTCTGACAACATCACTCTCTGATATGGGGCACTGTAATACCAAAAAAAGAGGGGGGGATTTAAACAAAAATAATACAGAATCTGTGAGAGGAAGTAAATACTGCAGAGGGGAGCAAAGAGACTTCAGTTCATCCTGGAAAGGTTGGAGAAATGCCAGGCTTTATAAGAGGAATAAAGTGTAGCTCATTAAAGAGAGTATTGCAATTTTCAAAACAGAAAATACCTAGAAGATTCTATTGTCCTTCATTGTCCACAATAGATATTTCTGAAATACACAGTGGGCTCCTGGTAACAGAGGTAGCATTCATCAAATATATATATGGAGAGAAAGAGAGAGAGAAGTTTTCTTCTATCTGTATGCATATGATTAATACTAATTTGTATGTGTGGCACAGTAATGGATTAAGTACAGCTAATAATAACAGAGCAATAGTAATGTACTCTAGTAAGAATTATGTGATCATTCTTTCTCTCCCTCCCTCCCTCCCTCCCACCCTCNTCCCTTCTTTCCTCCTCTGCTTCCCTCAAAGTAGCTCGGTGTGCTATTGTCACTCTTCTAGTAGACAGCAGGTGTTGAAAGCATAAAAATCAAAACTGCAGAGGAGATACAGGCATATTATTGCATGGTATGTCCTGGACAATCACAATCAATTGTGAGGAGAGTTCAAAATTCATGGTAGGTTGGGAAGTGGCATGATCAAACACTAATCTACTGTTTTTAGCCTTGCCTTAAGTCATTAATGTCTGAGGATTCTGAGTTATACATTAAGTTAATATGAAACAGTGCACATCCATATTTCTCATTACCTATAACTGATGAGGAAGAGACATTTGCATTTTAAGAAGTCATTTAAGTTTAATTTCTGCTTCAGTTCATGTGTCATGCACTAATGTGTCTATCACTCATTGTCTGTCTTGAACTTGTCCAAACTTGAAGTTTTATTTCTCCCCCTTTGCAAATGAAATTGTTTCCTTTAAAGGCTGAATTGTAGTCTAGCATAAAGTCTGAGTCAGAAAATGGATTGATAAGAAAATCAAGCTATTTTAGATTAGAACTACAAGCACTACAGTTGGGGTGCTTAGAGTCAAACTCAGCACTTGCACATATAAAATTTGTTATTGTGGACAGCCTCTTTAAGTCTTTGTGACAGAGTTTCTTGTTCTTTGAATGAAAATAAAAGAACCTCATCTTAGCACTTAGTCACTTAGTGAATGGCACAGAGGTTTGGATTTGATTGCCAACATCACCATTATTATGAAAGTAGACTAACATAGTGAGAATAACACAGTATTTCTTCATAAGAAAGTAATATCTGAAGAGTCACGTAACTTCCCAGTTGAAATGCAACTTCCAAGAATGGCAAAGAACTTACTTTGCATATGCAATATGTACAAAGTTCACAGTTCTATATCATAATATTGTATTTTAAGAAGAAATTCATAATAGCTTCTTCACATAGCATCAGATATATGAGAAAAACTAACAGTCAGTAAACCGACCCCCCCGGGCCTGTAAAATCTTTGCTGCTGTTCCACTAGAGTGTTAAGTGTCAGAGCATCTTAAGTCTGCGTGGATGCAGGGATGCTGGGATGCAAGACACAAATTTAAAAAAAAAAGTTTTCATCAAAGGAGTGCAGTGACGAAGAAAGGAAAGAACAGCAGTTGTTTCCAAGAGAAACATCTCCAGAGAGGAGATATTCCTTTCACATAGTCTCAAAAGAAGGAAAGCCTGGCTTTGTGTTTCTCACCAAAAATTCCTGCACCCAAAACCTGAGGTAGATTGATCACTGAATTTTAAGTCTAGCCTGGGTTATATACTAAGGCTCTGTCTAAAAAGTAAAATGGAAGACAGACTTCTTTTACTGTTAGTGCTCATGGAGCTTCAATGAGGAAACGGAGAAAGAGAAGAGAGGTAGAAGAGTTGGTGTCATTCGATGGCTTTGTGTTTTTATTTCCTCTTTAGGAAGAATCATTAAACCTTTTTGAGCTGTTTAATGGTACAGCACAATTTGAATTTCTAATAGTTCACACTGGCCATGTTGTGGAATGGGTTAGCCTGGATGCAGAACTTAGAAAGAAAACAACATTGGGAATAAAGAGACTGGCACGGGAAATGAAGGAAAACATGGCATTCTAAGTGAAGTCTTAAAATTTCTTAATGTTCCCAGGCATATAGGCAATGCTCCCAGTGTCTTTCATGTTCCTTGGTATTATGGTGGTACTGTAGGACAATGACAATCTTGTTACAAGCAGAAGAGTTTTCCAATGAAGTATAATCTATTGCAACTTCAAAATGGTTTCCCAACTCTCCTTGACTTTCTTGTGTATGTTAGTATGCTTGCATTTTATCAGAGGTGTGTTGAGAACAGTCACTCAATCACGACACTTTTCCCTTAAAACTACAAAGTAAAAAGCATACAATTCTGCCCAAGAAGGAAAATCACATGCCCAAAAGATGCCTCATATTTCTTTTTAATCTCACAATTGCATTTGCATCTTTTTGCTTAGTGTTTCATGGGAACACAAATACGCTACCTTGTTTTTATGCATGTATGTGTAAGCCTATATATGTTATGTATCCATGTTTATATTCACACGTATGACAATGTATTCACCTGTGTGCCCACCTACGGAAGCTAAAGGGCCCATTTCCTCTTGTTGTAGTTTTCTCTGTTGTTTCCTGGGACAAGGTCTCTCCGAATTTGGAAATCTATATCTTGGTTAGGCAGAATATCCGGCAGCGCTGGAGGTCGAAATGTCCTCTGTTACACTTGGTTTTTCTATGAGTCTGAGATAGAAACTCACTCGGATCATTATGATTGCATGACAAATACTTTTGAAACTAAGCAGTCTTTTAGTCCCATTATTATTGTTTCAATTAGGGCATTCATAAGAAAGCTTTGACTCAATGAACTGTCTAAATGATGGATCATATTTACCATTGATAATTCAATGATTTTACTAATGTAGAAGGTCCTTCTGTCTATGTGTTGCTTTCATTAATAAATAAAGAAACTGCCTTGGCCTGTTGATAGGGCAGAACTTAGGAAGACAGAACTGAATTCTGGAAGGAAGAATACAGAGTTAAGAGAGAACGCCATGGAGCCCCCAGAGACAGATGGTGGAAATTTTACCAGGTGAGCCACTGCAATGTGACGATTCACACATTACTAGAAATAGGTCAAATTAAGATGTAAGGGTTAGCCAATAAGATGCTAGAGCTAATGGGCCAAGCAGTGATTTAATTAATACAGTTTCTATGTGATTATTTTGGGGCTAAGCTAGCTGGGTGTCCAGAATGAACAAGCGGGACCTCTTCTTACATTTTACAGATTCTGTTCATTGAGTGTACTGTTTTATTTCATTTTAAACTAAATGCAAAATATTTATGAGTTCCACATCAGTGCTTTAATAACTTTAAGTGTTATCATTTTGTTACAATTTTTCTATTGTCTCAATAAAATAAAAATTCCACAAATCTCCCAAGTCTCCTACTCTTCTCCTAAATCTTAGAAGCCATGTGTCAGGTTGCTTTTCTTAGGTACAACATTTATTCACCCAGATCAAATATGTATGGACAGACCAACAAAACAATTCCATCCAAGTCTAAGGTGGTAAATCAATGAGTTGACTGAGGTGACTTAAAGAAGCGTTAAACATCAAAGGTCTGTACACCATGAAGTCTCCTGAACTTCTTAGAAAAGTGAGGCCGCTGAAGACTGCAACCTGCATAGGGACAATGCATGAAAAGCTGTAACACTGAAGCCCCCGTGTAACACAATGCAGCCTCACCACCAAAGAAAAGAGTAACACAGCAGACAACAAAATCAATTTCCTTAGAGAGGGGCTGTTTAAAGATGCTGTAAGGTGCTTGTGAAGGCTGATTAAAGACGTTTGTGATCATGTACATACCAGGAGGAACAGACATAAACTGGACTCTTGTTTCCAATCAGTATCCAGCTATTGAATGTCATGTAGTTTCTCGGTGCTAAAGGGGTAATTTCTCTATTACTCACCAGCCTACCCAGGGGACTATTCATGTTATTCTGTGACATTGGATAGACATGGCCCTGTCTTTATAAACCTCACAATGTAATGTTGCATTGCACAAAATAGTGAACAAAAACTATTAGGGGAAATGAAATTATTTGTTTAACTCATAAACTTTATAAATTTCAAATCTTAAGAGAGAATTAAATTAATTGTGCTTTCCACAAAGTAAGGCTATAGTAATGCCTGTTCTGTTTTGATTTGATATTTTTTAAATTTATTTATTTATTAAAAATTTCCACCTCCTCCCATCCTCCCATTTCCCTTCCACTTCCCCACTCTCCCTTCCCCTCCCTCTCCAGTACTAAGAGAAGTCAGGGTGCCCTGCCCTCTGTGAAGTTCAAGGATCTCCCCCCTCCATCCAGGTCTAGGAAGGCATGTATCCAAACAGACTAGGCTCCCAAAAAGCCAGTACATGCAGTAGAATCAAAACTCAGTGCCAATATCATTGGCTTCTCAGTCAGATCCCATTGTCATCCACATTCAGAGAGTCCAGTCTGATCACGTGCTTGTTCAGTCCCAGTCCAGCTGGCCTTGGTAAGCTCCCACTAAATCAGTCCCACCATCTCCGTGGGTGGGTGCACCCCTCGTGATCCTGACTTCCTTGCTCATCTTCTCCTTCCTCTGCTCTTCATCTGGACCCTGGAGGCTCAGTCCAGTGCTCCAATGTGGTTCTCTGTCTCTATCTCCATACATTGCCAGATGAAGGTTCTATGGTGATATGCAAGATATTCATCAGTGTGGCTATGGGACAGAGTTCAGGCACTCTGTCCTCTGCTGCTCAAGGACCTAGCTGGGGACATCCCCTTGGACACCTGGGAACTCCTCTAGAGCCAAGTCTCTTGCCAACCCTAAAATG
>LOEQ01002860.1:129759-144033 GCA_001685075.1 Bramus lutescens | reverse complement strand
TATATATATATATATTACAGTTAGCAGACTTAACAGGCTATATTTAAGTATATATGTATTTACATTCATATGCATATGGGCATTCATTAATAATTAGTGAAAAAATAGGTCATGAATGTGTAGAAGAGTGGAAAGAGGTACATGAGAGAGTTTGGGAGAAGAAAAGGAAATGACAAATGTTGTAATTAAATTTTAAGCCTAAATAAGTAAAATCAGGGGAAAAATCTATGTTAACAGTTTAAAAACTTGAAGGTAACATCATTAATAGTTGAAATTCATGGAAGCCTCATTGTAAATGATGACTTTATGTCTCATAAGTTTAAGTTCAATGTATAGGTAGGCAAATGTTGCCAGTTGGGCTACTGTATTTGGTGTGCCTCCTTCTCCTTATTTGTTCACTGATAATTATCACTGTGTGACATATTAAAGCTGTCTCCCTTATCGTTTTCCTCTCTTTTTTTTTCCTATTCAAGGTAATTTCTAAATATCAAAGTACATAACTGAAGAAAACAACTTTGCACTATTGCCAATTCACATCCCCTTCCTGGCTTCCTTTCAAGTGACTTTAATAAAATTCTCCACAAAAGAAGTTGAAAATTTTCAACCCTCATTGGATATAATTACAGCTAATAGGGTCACTGGGTTTGCCACAGATGGTGGGAAATAGTAAACTTAATGAAAACTGAAATCTCTACTAGTGAAATTGAACTCTTCTGAAGATGTTAAGATTTGGAAGGTGGATGTGGAGGCCTACATTTCTGCACTTGGGAGGCAGAGGCAGGTATATCTCTATGAATTCGAAGTTCACATGATCTATAATGAGAGTTCCAGACCTGCACACTTTAGACAGTAAGACTTTATCAACAACATTGACAATAATATTTAGGTTACTGGAGAGATGGCTCAGAATTCAAGAGCGCCTGCTGCTCTTCCAGATATCCTGAGCTGAATACCCAGAAACTATGTGGTGACTCACAACTATCTATAGTGAGATCCAAAACACTCTTTTGGTATGCAGACATACATGCAGACAGGACACTCATAGAAATAAGGTCTCCAAACTGCACTTTAAACAGATCCTAATCAATGCATACCTCATGAGATAAACCATCAAGCTGCAACTTGATGTGGACTAACCTATCAATATTAATTACCCAATGTCTTTTGAGTTTGTGATTAAAGTAAAATCAAAATGTGAGTGCTCAGGAATGACGTTACTGAAGACTTATATCTTTTATTATCTTACTTTTGAGATATCTGTACAAACATTGAATGTTACTTTTGATTTCAGATTCTTAGTTAGAAATGATCTGGATTCTTTTGCCAAATCATTAGCTCTTCATTGTGCTTACAGCCATACTATATAGTGATAAAATAGAAAATATATTTCTAACAGGTTACGTTTTAAATTGGAGTTTCTGAGTCTAAGTTTTAGATAGGAGGAAGCTCCATTAAGAGAAACACTAAATCTACAGCACCAAGTCTACCAGCATTCTTCTGTGATGGCAGGTTTCATGCAGGACAGACATTTCAGAGACCCCCTTGTGGGCTTGGAAAGAGCACATTCAGAACTGACCCTTGTAGTTTAAGGATGCAGTAATACTGACACCATACTAAACCCACATGAAAAGGTCAATTGATTATTCCATTTATCAGATTACAAATGTGCTCTAGAGTTAATGAAAATCATCCCTATCATTGCAGTCTTCCTTTCCCTACTTCCCTTTATATTCAGCTCTTCTTTGGCACAATTAAAAAATCTTTGACTGTCACATACAGAGAGGGATACCTTTTTCTATTGAAAAGAGTATTAAGCTGAGCCATGGTGGTGCACATCTTTAATCCAAGCACTCAGGAGGCAAAAGCAGGTGGATCTTTTCGAGTTTGAGGTCAGCCTGGTCTACAAGACCAAGTTCCAGGACAGGCTCCAAAGCTACAGAGAAACCCTGTATTGAAAACCAAAAAAAAAAAAAAAAGTATGTGGTGAGTATGTAAAGGTAAAGGTGTCTTGTTTGCATTTTCAAAATAATATTTAAAAGTAGAGAATCTAATTCATACTTAAATATGATCACTGGATATAATAAAAAATACATGTACATAATAACTCGGTCATATTTTTGTACATTTAATGATGAATGTTCTTTTTTCTTTGATTCTAATAGAAAGGCTTTAGAGAGTTCTTATAGTGTTTTGGAAAGAATACTAAGTGCCTGGAAATTGGTTTGCAAACCTAGAAACATCACAGTCAAATTGTGTAACTTTGTTGTACCATGTCACTTAATTAAGTGTTTAATTAGGTTGTGTTAGTGTTCAGTTCAGTTCTGTTTACCTGAAATTGACCATTGAGTTTCACAGTAAGCAAGGAGATATTCAGTTTCCCAAACACCAATTACAAATGTACACATTGTTCTGAAGTAATATTTGCTATAAACTACTACAATTAAAAGCCCACAGTTATGTTGGGGCAATGGATATTTCATTCAGCATTCAGAGAATCCTTTCTTTTTTCTATTACATCTCTAAGAATGAGCTGATAGTTTTGTTTTGATCTTTTTCTTCTACTAGAGTTATAGATCAAAGGCTCAAGAAAATTATACAATATGTGGAATTGGCTACACACTTGCTCTTTTTACAGTGAGATCATAATCTGCTGTATATGGAAGAATGAGATGGGAAAGAAATACTCAGTGAAAGATGTTACCAGTGATCCGCTTAAGCCCGTAGTCTCAAGTGCTACAGAATGTGCATCATACCTGAAGCCTCCATTCAAATGGCTGGTATTAGACAGTAAAAACTGAAGTCAATAGGATTTCTGTGAATGGCTAGAGCCTTTAGCAGTGTGATGGTTACACATAGGAAAGCAACATAAGGCTGATAACAAGGGAAAATGATAATTTTTAAAAAAAATCTAACATCTATAAATTATTTATAATATGCAGACAATAATAAGTTAATCCACTTCAGTCAATACATTTACTGTTTAGCATTCTGTCCTAGTTAGGATTAGCTGTTGGCTTGGCAGAACCTAAAGCCACCTTTGGGAGGGAGTCTCAACTGGGTCATTGTCTTTTGCTTTTATCATGTTAGTGTGTGAGTGGGCATGTTGGTGGGGAGTTGTCCTGGGTGTGAATTGTCAATTGATATAAAAGAGCCCATCTCACTTTAGATATTCCTATTTGCTAGGTGTGTAGCTCTGGAACCTATTTTTTTTTTAAATCTAGCTGAGCATGACTCTGCAGGTCAGCTAGAGAGCTAGCCAACAAGCAGTTCCTCCCTGATTCCTGTCCAAAAGTTCCTGTCTTGGGATCTTGTTCTGACTTTTATAAAGATAAATTGTACATCAGGCATCCAAGTCAAATAAACCGTTTTTATGGAAACAGAACAATTAGCTTGCTATCCTTTGAAACCACACTGAACAATTCGTGTTGAAATTCCATTACCATTCTAGTCATTCTGAGGTGAGACATTTAAAGTATGATTATTTTGGGAGAGCTCAGCCCTCCTAACTGAGTATATGTATTGCTAATGATGGCGGAGATGTGGCATGGCAAAGATGTGCTAGCTGCAATGAATATGGACGCTTCATGGAAAGGGTAAGTGCAGCCTTCTGTCCTTAATCTCTGTTTCATGTCTGCTACTGCACATTACCTCAGCACTTTTACCACATGCCAGAACTTACTGTTAAACAGCCCAATCTCTATGAATATGAACCAAATGAATTTTTATAGTTGATCATTTACCCAGCCTGCAGTCAATCAATAATAAAAATACAAATATTTTCTATTTTGTTTCTATTAGAAAATGTTTTGTTATAAAAACAATGTTTGTAAAATGAATGTTGTGACAAATCAAAGGCCCGGGAAATTGATTTTAAACCTAGCAATAGCACAAGCTAATTGACAGAGAAGTGTCCTATCCAAGTTGTAAGTGGAGGCTGCTCATTCATTTCCCAGTCATCCAGACCTGAATAATCACACAGTACAACATTGCTTGGCATATTAGCTTAGGGTTCTTATTAACTAACTCTTACATCTTAAATTAGCCCATTTCTATCAATCTATGTATTGCCACAAGGCTGTGGCCTACTGGTAATGTTTCAGCGTGTCCTTCATATTCAGCAGTTACATGGCATCTTGACTCCACTTACTGTCTCTATATTTTTCCCACCTAGTTCTATTCTGCCCTGCCATAGACCAAAGCAGCTTCTTTATTAACCAATGGTAATAAAACATACATGCAGCATGTAGAGGGAAATCCCACATCACCAAGACAATATTTCAAATCAGATATAAGGCAAACAGCCAGGCAGAACCCATCCATTTCCACATATTGCCCATTGTGGTGCCTTGAATGAGAAGACCCTTCATAAGTTCATACAGTTGAAGGCTTAAGCACCAGGAAGTAGAACATTGGAAAGGATTAAAAAGACTAGGAGGTGTGGCCTTGTGGTGGATGTGTCACTGGAGGTAAACTTTGATTTTTCAAAAGTCAGTGCCAGGACCAATCTCTGTCTCTCTCTGTCTCTCTCTGTCTCTGTCTGTCTCTGTCTGTCTCTCTCTCTGTCTCTCTGTCTCTCTCTATGTCTCTCTCTGTCTCTCTCTCTCTCTGTCTCTCTCTCTCTGTCTCTCTCTCTCTCTCTCTCCTGCCTGAAAATCAGGATGCAGACCTCTCCCTTACTTCTCCAGGATCATATCTACCTGTACGCTGTCATGCTTCTTGCCATGATAATAATGGACTAAATTTTGGAAACTATAAGCAAGTCGCCAATTAAATCCCTTCTTTTATAGGATCTGCCTTGGTCATGTTTTCTCTTAACAGCAATAAAACAGTGACTAAGACACCAACTATACAAGCAGACTTCAGTGAAAGGAATGAAGATCATAGAGAGCACATTGGAGTGTAGTAGAAATTGGGAATAGATATGATGCTATTTCATTATATACCTTAAGAAATTCTCAAAAATAAAGAAGAAATTAAGAAATAATGAAACAAATACATACTTGATAATGAAAAGTATCTGTCGCAATCACTTCCAGTGTTTGTGAAGACACAAAATTAAAATAGGCATTTTCTTTGTTCTTATTACCTACTAGGGGAAAGGAAGATTTAGCGAATAATTGTGATTATTAACTTTTACCTGAAAATGTTTGCTGTGTTTTATGTTTAAACTCTCTTAGACTAATACTATGCAGTGAACTGGCTCAAAAAGTGATACCCTTGTATAGACAAGGCACTTTGGAATGAAAGGTTTGGAGTCAGCAAGCTGAGTTTGAAATATGACCTTTCTGCTTCCACATAAATTTGTCTATGTGATTCAACTCATTGCTTGTAAAGCAAAAAATTGAGAATATGATATTCTCAGTATTGCCATGGCAACTTAATAAGCTGGTGTGTTAGTTATAACAGGCTGTAGATGAGTATTCACTTCAAGAGGTTCTACTGAACTACTGTTTATGCAGTAATTGTGTATGTGAGAGTATGCGTCTGTACTTATGTGTGAATATGTGTGTGGGGATATTAATAGATAGAAATAGGGTGGGAAGAGGGAGGTGAAGAACAATGTCACGGATAGAAGGTGACTAGGACTTTCTTGTGCAGGGGGAAATAATGGCATTTTGCGAAAACTCCTCCCTTTAAAAATGTCTAAATAAAAAATTAAAAAATCAAATAAATTATAGATATTTTTACTTTTGCTTTATTTTAAAAATAAGTTCTATTTTCACTGAAATACTATGAAGGACCTAGAAGTAAATTACATGCATTTATTCATGTACTGAGTAAAATTTTCCTTTACAATATACAAAAGTAGAAAACTCCAGTAAAGATTAATGTGATAAGGTACATGAAAAAATATGTATGTATATATCCATGAACATATATATGCATGCAGTAAGGCATTGTAAAGAGGACACTTGCTTCATAATACACAGTGTGTTATTTGGAAGGTTGTGTGAGTGACATTGCTCCTAGCAGATACCAGAGGCAGACAGTTCCTGAACACCGAACTTTTACCTTCCAGTTTACAGAATATGCCAGACATAGTTCAAAAACAAACTCAGCGATCTTGTGGTTTTTGCTTCTGGGAATAATTCTCACACATGATGCTGTGCTTAGTTACCAACATAGTTCTAAGCAGTATGACTACAATCCAATCTGTCCTTAAAACATTTTAAAAACTCTGTTGTCAAAGACAAGGGGTTTGTCTCAGTGCAAGATAGTTTATGTAACAAGGGCAACAGCTTAGTTCATCTCCTCTATGGAGATGATGTATGGAATAAAACTAGGAATGTAGCAGCAGATAAATAATATATATCTCTCATATATATATATATATACATACATATACATATGCACAACATTGTACTATTTACTCATAAAGAAAAAATCATTTTCTAGGCAGGAAAGCGCATCCACCTAGTCATCTCTCTCTCTGTCCCCCTGCGCAAAGGAAGAAAACAGTATGAAGTGTATGAGAGGATAGAAGTGGCACTAACAGAGACAGACACATATGTGGTTGGGCTAGGACAGAGTGACAGAGGGCAATAGGGGAAGAGGAGAATCAAAGTGTCTTTTACATTAGGTGCTATCAAATAAAAGCCTTTTTCCTCTTACCATTTTAGGTGACAAAAACAATCAAAGTTTTAAGTGGAAAACAATAGTTTTCTTTCTGAAGAAACTAAACTCAATGGCAGTTACTTAAATAATGCAAGCCAAGGCAAGAATTACTGCCAAACTGAAAGGTTTAAAATCTAAGAAAATAAAACCTTATTGTCTTGAGTGATATAAAATTTGAATCACTAGCTGTATTATTAGATTATTCATTGATTTGTTTTCTGAATTTAATGGTGTTATATGGCATGTCATGTATAATTTATCACATTTCATAAGATTACTGGATTTTCTAATTGTTGTACATTTTTATTTCCTATAGTGTATTTTTGGTCTTTTAGGTAGATATTTTTACCATTTATTCTGTTTTAAAAAGCAGTCTCAGAATATCAACTAAAAGAAATTGAGCAGGAGAAATATTTGTCATCCCAATCAATAAGAAGCTGGTTCGTGTCTTCCCACAGAAGCTAAGAAATGTCATCAAGATTCTAGGTTCTTGTAAATAAACATACTAAAGGCAATGTACAGGAAGGCAACAGCCAGCATCAAACTATGGAGAATCTCACAGCAATCTCACTGAAATCAGGAACAAGACAAGGTTGTACATTCTCTACATATCTATCCAATATAATTCTCGAGGTCCTAGCTAGAGCAATAAGACAACAAAAGGAGATCAAGGGGATACAAATCAGAAAAGAAGTCAAACTCTCACTATTTGCTTATGATATGGTAGTTTACATAAGTGACCCAAAATATTCTACCAAGGAACGTCTACAACTCATCAACACTTTCAGTAATGTATCATGATACAAGATTAACTCAAAAGAAATCAGTAGCCCCTCCTGTACACAGATAAAAAATGGGCTGAGAAAGAAATCAGAGAAATATCACCCTCCATGATAACGACAAATAGCATAAAATATCTCAGAGTAACTCTAACCAAACAAATGGAAGACGTGTATGACAAGAACTTTATATCTTTGAAGAAAGAAATTGAAGACGACACCAGAAAGTGGAAACATCCCCCATGCTCTTTGGTATGTAGGATTAACAGTGAAAATGGCAATCTTACCAAAAGCAATCTATAGATTCAATGCAATGCCCTTTAAAATCCCAGCAAAACTCTTCACAGACCTCGAAAGAACAATACTTAACTCCATATGGAGAAGCAAAAACCCAGTATAGCCCAAACAATCATGTACAATAAAAGAATTTTTGGAGACATCACAATCCCTGACTTCAAACTCTACTACAGAGCTAGAGTAATGGAAACAGTCTGGTATTGGCATCAAACAGACAGGAGAACCGATGGAACCGAATTGGAGACCAGGATATTTATCCACACACTCTCGAACACTCCATTTTTGAGAAAGAAGCAAAAAATTTTAAATGGAAAAAGAAAGCAAATTTAACAAATGGTGTTGGCATAACTGGATATCAACATGCAGAAGATTGAAAATATATCCGTATCTATTACCACACACAAAACTCAAGTCCAAATAGATCAAGGACCTCAACATAAAGCCAGCCACACTGAACCTCAAAGAAGAAAAAGTGGGAAGTACACTTGAACGCATTGGCACAGGAGACCACTTCCTAAATATAACCCCATTAGCACAGACACTGAGAGAAATAACTAATAAATGGGACCTCCTGAAATTGAAAAGTTTCAGTAAAGCAAAGGACATAGTCAACAAGACGAAACAGCAGCATACAGAATGGGAAAAAATCTTCACCAACCCCACATCAGACAGAGGCCTGATCTCCAAAATATACAAAGAACTCAAGAAATTGGTCATCAAAAGAACAAATAGTCTAATTAAAAATAATGAAGTACAGACCAAAAGAGAGAACTCTCAACAGAGGAATCTAAAATGGCTGAAAGACAATTAAGAAAATGTTCAACATCCTTAGTCATCAGAGAAATGCAAATAAAAACAACTGTGAAATTCTATGTTACACCTGTAAGAATGGCCAAGGACAAAAACACTGATGACAACTTATGATTGAGAGCTTGTGGGGTAAAGGAAACACTCCTTTAGGGCTTGTGGAAGTGCAGGCTGGTACAGTCCCTTTGGATATCAGTATGGTGATGCTGTAGGAAATCCTTCATCCAATTGTCTTGAAGTTACTCACCCACTGGAGCATAGCCTCTTATACTATTTATGCTGATGTAAAGCGTGCATCTGGGCCTCTTTTCTGGTTATGGGATTCAGTTGCTGTTCTCTGTTCCAACAGAGGATTCTGATTTGTGAAGAAACAACCTTCCTCAAGACCCAACAATACCACTTTTGGGCATACATTCAAAGGATGCTCAACCATGCCTCAGGGGCATGTGCTCAACTATGTTTATAGCAGCATTGTTTGTCATAACCAGAGCACGGAAACAACCTAAATGCCCCTCAACTGAAGAATGGATAAGGAAAATCTGGTACAGGTACACAATGGAATACTGCACAGCAGAAAAAAATAACATCTTGAAATTTGCAGGTCAATGGATGGAACTAAAAAGACATCATTTTGAGTGAGGTAACCCAAACCCAGAGAGACAATTATCATATGTACTAATTCATAAGTGATTTTTAAACATAAAGCAAAGTAAGCCAGCCTACAAATCATAATCCCAGAGAATCTAGACAACAATGAGGACTCTAACAGAGACATACGTGGATCTAATCTACATGGGAACATGGGAAGTAGAAAAAGACAAGATCGCCTGAGTAAATTGGGAGCATGGGGACTTGGGGAGAGAGTTGAAGGGGAGGGGTGAGGCAGGGATGGGAGCAGAGAAAAATGTAGAGATCAATGAAAATCAATTAAAAATTAAAATGAAAATGATTCTAAGTTTTTTTCCATATTCTTTTGTATTTATTGGAAGGGTTTCTACTCAGGCAGTTGAAATAGGATGTAGCATTTTCTCTATGCTCTTCTGGCTCATCTTAGATGTTCTACTCAGACAGTTGAAATAAATAGGATGCAGCATTTTCTCTATGGTCTTCTGGCTCATCTTAGATGTTCTACTCAGACAGTTGAAATAGGATACAGCATTTTCTCTATGGTCTTCTGGCTCATCTTAGATGTTCTACTCAGACAGTTGAAATAGGATGCAGCATTTTCTCTATGCTCTTCTGGCTCATCTTCGATGTCATTCTAATGAGGAAATGTGGACACAAAAGGTAAACATGCTCTATCTTTCTGAATAATCTGAAGACCATTAGTCTAAGGTCAGCAGCACTGTGCATTAGTGGCTAAGTTAAACTTACGCTTATCCTAATAATGTTCCAGGGACACAATATAATAACTGAACCAAATACATATGAATCTCAAAGGACAGAGTAACCTTATGTTTAATATCTAGATTTAACTGCTAAGGAAGTCCCTGTTTATGACACTACTGTAGTTGTCCTTGAGGACTCTTTTGCCTTTGGGTTCTCCTAGATGTATTTTAGCTATAGGTTTGAATTATTTCTTTGTACCTCTGTGGTAGCCTAAGCAGTTCAACTTGAAGCTATGATTTCTGTTTTGTTATGAATTCTATAAAGACCACAATATCATTCAACTATGGCAGAGTTCCTAAAATTGTAGTACCCCCAAAATAGACATTCAGAAGCAATCTCAGGAAAACTGGGCCATAAAATCTTCATGATGCTTAGGAAATATCAGTTGTATTCAAAGATCTAAGGAAAGGAAGTCTTTAACTTTTTTATTAAAATTTGGCAAGCAACACTCACAATGCTGTGTCTGTGTTTTTCACTCAATCTCTCTCATACTCTTATTTATATGGCCAAGCCCTAGGGATTTTTTATGTTCTTAAAGAATCACATTGCAGCACAGATATCAGCAATCTAGAACAAACCAGAATGGAAAGGATATAATATTTTATTTGTTCTCATGGCTACTACTAATTCTACATAAGAGTAACATGAAATGATCTTGAAATTAGGAGCACAATGACTCCAGACTGTTTTTGTTTATCTTTTGATGCACCACAGCTGCTATCTTCATATCATAACTATATCTGCATCAATACACATTTTCCATTTATCAGTTCAAAATTGAGAGATAATAAAATCAGTAATACATTTAAGTGAAGTCAAAGTTGTATTTGAGTGACTGATTGCAAATAATTTTTCATCAATAAGAATTATTTAATTTTTGTTCATATTTTTAACAATCATTTCCATAGAATTAATTTACAAATTTCCATGTGGAAAATAGATGTTGGATATTTTGTCACAAGGTGTGAGAATTTTTTTAGCTAGCAACCAGACATTAGAAATGTTATCATACATTCTGGAGCCATACCTAGGTGGAACCATATCAATGCAGGGGCAATGAATGAAAGTTGCATCTCAAAAACTAATATTGTAAACCCCAACTATCACTTAAATGACTCATTAGTAAGGTCTTAAAAGTATTATCTCAGAGTCACTGCTGGAATTATACAAATTCAAAGTTTTACAAAAATAATTATTCATTTAAAATTCAAATATAGGAAAAATTATAATAAAATAACAGCGTCTGAAAAGATATTCACTATGTCTTATTATCACAATGAAAGTCAGCAGAGCTTTTGAAACCAATGGTAAAGTATGGTTATAGAGGGCTTTTATTTTACTTTAAAAGAAAGGAGAAAAAAGTATTTTAAACCATTGTTTAAATGCAAATATATCTGTATGTATCACCCTGTACAATACTCAAGTTCAAGTGAATCAAAGACCTCAACATAAATCTAGTTACACTGAAGCCAGTAGAAAAGAAAGTGGGAAGTAGCCTTGAAGATATTAGCACAGGAGACTACTTCATGAATAAAACACCAGTAGCAGAGACAAATGAGATCAACAATTAATAAATGGGTCCTCCTGAAACTGTAAAAAATTAATAAGGCACAGGACACAGTCAAAAACAACAAAAAAAGAAACAGTAGCCTAAAAAAATGGGAAAAGATCTTCACCAACCCCACATCTGACAGAAAAATGATATCAATAATATAAAAAGATCTCAAGAAACTAGACATCAAAATACCAAATAACCCCATTAAAAATGGGGTTACAGATTTAAACAGAGAATTCTCAACAAAAGAATCTCAAATGGTCATGGCGTACTTAAAGAACTATTCAACATCCTTAGCTATCATGGAAATGCAAATCAAAATGACTCTGAGATACCATCTTGCACCTGTCATAATAACTAAGAACAAAAATGCCAAAGAAAGCCTACATTGGAGAGGATGTGGATTAAGGGGAACACTCCTCTTCTGTTGAATGGAATGCAAATTTGTAAAGCCACTACAGAAATTAGGAAGGTAGTTTCTCAGAAAATTGGGAATCAGTCTGTCTCAAGACCCAGCAATGCCATTCTGGCCTTATACCCAAAAGATACTCAATCATACCAAAAGGATACTTACTCAACAAAGTTCACTGAAGCATAATTCATAAGAGCCAGAAACTGGAAACAACCTAGGTATCCCTCAACCAAAAAAATGGATTTAGAAACTGTCACACATTTACAAAATTGAGTATTACACAATGGACAGCAAAAAAGGAAATAATGAAATTTTCAGGCAAACGGACGGAGCTAGAAAAATCATCTTGAGTGAGGTTACCCAAACCCAGAGAGACAAACACAGTATGAACTCACTTGTCAGTGGATATTAGATATAAAGCAAAGGATAACCAGGCTGCAGTCCTTAGCCCTCGAGAATTTGGGTAACAAGGAGGACACTAAGAGCAACACTAGTGCTGTAGCAGGTCCTTCTGTCTTTGTGTTGCTTTCATTGGTTAAAAAAAAAAAAAACCCTGCTTTGGGCCCTTGATAGGGCAGAACTTATGTGGGCAGAGAAGACATAACTGAATTCTGGGAGAAAGAAAACAGAGTTGAGAGAGACACTATGGAGCCACCAGAGACAGACATGCCAGATCTTTCCCAGGAAGCAACTGCCACGTGGTGATACACAGATTAATAGAAATGGGTTAAACTGAGATGTAAGAGTTAGCCAATAAGAAGTTAGAGTTAATTAACTAAGCAATGTTTTAATTAATACAGTTTCTGTGTGGTTATTTTGGGTGTAATCTAGCTGGGCAGCTGAGATGAACAAGCAGGCCCTCATCCTACAATAAGTGTTCCAATGTGGTTGACTACATTCATGTGAAACCTGAGAGGGCTTGAAAAGGAATTCTAGACAAAAACAAAGGAAAAACAACAACAACAAAATACACAGTTTAACACAGCTTTTTGCTGTTTGCTGGCTCTCTAAGAGAGATTTTCCTGACTCAGCCGCAGCAGGAAATAAGGGGCAATTTTAAAATGACGGCTTTCTGGGCAATGCTGCTAGCAGGAATCTGGCTCTTGCGGGAGACAGAACATTTGGATGGGGTTTGTGAGTAAAGTGCTATGGCTTGCTTGATTGTGATGGCAGCTTGCTAAATGGCAATGTGGACTCACTGTGGGGCAGTGTACTCTCGGCGCTGCCATGCTGAACTGTGCAGAGTGAGCAGGAACTACCATATTTATCATAGTAACTGCGCAGCTTAAGTTTTAGACTGGGCAGTCAAACAGGTGGTACCATATTACCCCTACTAATGGCACAACTTAAGTTTTTAAAAAGTGCTTAGCATTTAAGAAGTGTTCCTGGACAGTAAAGAATTACAAATTTACAATATGACAGATTCAGACATCAAAGACCACTAATTGGGTCACAGTGTTAGATAAATGCATGTAGGCTTGGAAGAGAAAAGGAGTATAAAGAGTTATAAAATAAAGTTATTGCTTAAAATGGGGGTAAAATCTTTAAAGAGACAGATTACTGATAGTCATAAATTAAAAGGAGTAAAGAAAAATAAGCCATGTAAAAATGGAAGATTCACAGAGTCTGGATTATGTGTATTATTGTGTTTTCTTTGAATTTTTTGACTGCAAAGGAGATAAATACAGAAAGACATTTCATTGTATGGGCTCCTAAGATAAACCAGCATTATAAACGTATCTTGACTTCAGAATTTGGGTCTAAGGACATGTTGCTTGGGAAAAGAGGTTCTTCTTTAGTTTTCACAGAAGATGAGAACCTGTGGATTGCTTCTAGGTGAATATTATTTCATAAACCAAGGCCTCCTGAAAGGTTACCATAAACAACCTCAAAAAATTTCTTCATCCAACTGCTGACTGAGATGAACCTAGTACATAGGGTACACCATGAAAGACCTGATTAACAGTACCCCCAAATAGCAAGCAGTATGAACAAAACTATGCCCATATTCCCAAATATTGTCTATAAATGTTTGGTTACATTTAAAGGGGATATCATATAGATATGAATAATTTGCACTGGCATGGATCCTGGTTTATTGATATAAATTTAAAGTCAATTTTGTTATATGTATAATTATTCTCTTGATTAAGGTTCTTGGTATAGTTCATTTAAAATGTAATATATAATGAAGAAATATAGGTTAATAGATAATCATCTATAATAGTTAAGTTTGTATTCATGTTAGTTACATTTCTAAATGTACAGAGAAGTATTTCAGATGGATAGGGATTCTTCAAATCTTTCAGAGACCTTCAGAATATGGCATTCAAAATGTTTAAGAACTTAATACTTTTCATGACAATGAGACACATCTGCTCCTGGCAGCACCAAACTACTTCAAGTGGAAGATGGGCATC
>LOEQ01002860.1:116229-129344 GCA_001685075.1 Bramus lutescens | reverse complement strand
CTTCTGTCTTTGTGTTGCTTTCATTGGTTAATAAAGAAACTGCTTTGGGCCCTTTATAGGACAGAATTTAGGTAGGCGGAGAAGACAGAACTGAATTCTGGGAGAAAGAAAGCAGAGTCAGGAGAGACACCACAAAGTCACCAGAGACAGGCATGCCAAATCTTTCCCAGTAAGCCACTGCCATTTGGCAATACACAGATTAATAGAAATGGGTTAAACTGAGATGTAAGAGTTAGCCAATAAGAATTTAGAGCTAATGGGCCAAACAGAGATTTTATTAATACAGTTTCTGTGTGGTTATTTTGGGTGATAAAATATTTTGAGTAAAATGGGGGCAGGGGAATAGAGAGATGAGGATGGAGGTATGGGAACATAAGGGATCAGGATGCTCAAGTTGGGGGCAGGACAGAGGGGGAGAGGAATGAAAGAGATAATTACATATTGGGGGCCCTTAGGGTGTTAGGGAGAAACCTGGTACCAGGGAAACTCCCAGAAATCCCCAAGGACAATCCCAAGGAAGACTCCAAGCAATAGTGGAAAGGGTGCCTAGTTACTACTCTAATTGTCATCATAGAGCCTTCATTTAGTAACTGATGGAAGTAGATGCAGAGTTCCACACCCGAACACTGGGCCAAACTCTGGGATTCCAGTTGAAGAGAGGTAGGAATGATTACATGAGCAAGGCGGGTCAAGATCATAATGAAGTAATCCATAGAGACAGTTGACCTGACCTTATAAGAGCTCAATGAGTCTGGACCAACAGCTAGTTGGTCTTCATGGGACTGGTCTAGACCCTCTATATCTGTGTGAGAGTTGTATAGTTTGGTCTTTTGTGGGACCCTTAGCAGTGGGACCTGTCCCTTGTGCATGAGCTTGCTCTTTGGAACCTATTCCGTAGGTAGAATTCCTTGCCTAGATTTTGATGCAATGTTGAGGAGTTTGGTCCTGCCTAAACTTGATATGTCATACTTTGTTAACTCCCATGGGAGTACTTAATAATTCTAAATGGAGACTGATGGGGACAGGATAAAGAGGGGTATAGAAGGAGGTGGGGGCAGGAATCAGGAAGAAAGGAGGGAGGGAACACTGTAGTTAGTATGTAAAATAAGTAAATTGATTAATTAAAATAGATAAATAAAAGCAAATGATGTAGTTAAACAAAAAGATAAGATATGGATGAGAAAATGAACATAGGGATTATGACTTTATTTTGATTAATCATTTCTTTGTAACTGATATGAATTAGTTTTATTGGGAAGATAAAAATCTCCAAAGATTTCTATTGAATGAAAGGAAATTCATTATTGCTTGTATGCATTGCGACATAATGAGATAAGTGTTTTAGGAGGCCACTTGTTTCGTTCCTCGCTGCTCAGCCCCGAAATAATCACACAGAAGCCATATTATTTGCAATACGTTTTTGCCAATAGCTTGAGCTTATTTCTGGCTAACTAATATCTTAAATTAGCCCATCTCCATTATTTTATATTTTGTCGTGAGGCTTGTGGCCTACCGGCAAAGTTCCACCTGGCAGCTTGCGTCTGCCTCCAGGATGGCTCCATGGCTGCTCCCTGACTCTGCTGCCTTTCTTCCAGCATTCATTCTACCCTATCACAGGCCTAAGACAGTTTCTTTATTAACCAATGGTATTCACAGCATACAGAGGGGAATCCCGCATCAGGTAAGAGATCCCTTCAGTGAATCATATAACAAGAAAGTGTGTAGTTACCCTGCTATGCACACACACACAGTCCCACCCCAAGAAAAATAAAACTTTTACTAATGCTTCAATGTTTCATTGGATTGTCAGGTTCGTACGCAACAATCCTTAGCAATGATTTCATAACACTTAGTGAGAAAAAGTTATAACATTTAATTAAGCATTAGAATATGACTATTTCAAAATACTGTAAAAATACATCAATGAATGTGATATATGTATAATAGTACAATCTATGCCTTTTCAATTGCTACTATTAATTAAACAGAAAAATCTTTCATCAAATGTGAGGACAAGCATAATATGTTCTGTTGTGATATTTTGTTTGCTTACCTGAAGATCAGAGTGTGGAGCTTAGCCACTAGTTTGCCATAGATACCAGGCAGCAACACCTTTAATTTCAGCAAAGCAGAGGCAGACAGATCTCTGTGAGTTCAAGGCCACCCTGGGCTACACTAGATTGATACAGTCTCAAAGAGAAATAGAATCAGGACATGGGGCAGTGTGGCTCACACCTCTAATCCCAGCACTAAGGAGGTAGAGACAGGAAATGTTATGACTGGGTGGGAAAGAAATATAAGACAGAAGGAGACAAGAGATCAGGATTCAGTCTGAGATTTCCTAGAGATATCATTCAGTCTGAGGATTTGTAGAGATAGGATATCCCATTTAGTTTTAGGATTTCATAGAGGGAAGAACTGCTGGCTGGCTGTTCCGCTTCTCTGATCTTTCCGCTTTTACCCCTAATGTCTGACCCCGCGTTTTTATTATTAAGACGACTTAGAATTACCCCCACCTTTTACTGGCAACTTAAAACAGTGCATAGTAAATTGATAGTCATATTCTTCATTAAAGCAAACAAACAAGCAAACGATAACCACACAGCTTTCACATACATTACATTCTCAGAAACAATGTGTGTGAGTTTATTGAACCCATTTAGGTTTGAGGAGTTGTACGCAAACTGCTTTGACATGACTGTCATTCTTTCTATGAACACTAACAATTTTAGACCGTTTGGGAATTTCGTTGTTTACTTCTGCCACCTAAACTCATTGAAATAGAGGATACTATTGAAGAAAATAGTACATGCCTTGCCCTAATTTATTTCACTTTCAAATTTGGTTTGATGTCCCACTCAATATTGTGAATATTACAATCTGCCTCTCTGCCTCTCTCTCTCTCTCTCTTTCTCTCTCTCTCCTCTCTCTCTTTTTGTCTCCCTCCCTCCTTTCTTTCTCTATCTGTATCTCTCTATCTCTATGTCCACATAAAAATCCAGTATAAACATAACACAAAAAATATTCACTCCCTTTTCTCAGTCTTCCTCTATTTAACACCCACTTCTAAACAGGATTTGCAGCTCAAAATTATCAAATAAGTTAATGATATTACAAGTTTTCTTGTGATGCTGAAATGCAGCCTTTCTTTGGAGTCCACATAAAAATTGCGTTCAACTGTTCATCTCATTACTTGGGTCTGTTTTGTATTCTTTAGAACATTCGAGTCAAAGTTCAACTTTGGAGTTAACCCATTGACCTCATTGAACTTTAGCTCCCAAAAGAACACCTTCATATTCTTTAAGTAGTTTGTGATGTGGCTAGATTGTAAGTTTGTGGGGTATTCATGCCATCAAAGGGCTCTTGTTAGGATAAAGTCTAACTCTATCCATCATGTACTACTAAATTCACCATGGATACAATGTGAGGGTTTTATGCACTGCACTTTGGAAAAATCAAGCAAGTATAGGCAACTTCTATTACTTCAGCATGTACATAGCTACTTAGTATTTGTAGAAAGGTTGGGATTATATTAATATAAGGATTCAGCTGAACATGTCACAGTTATTTTTGTTGCAGAGATAGTATACTCTTTGTTACATTACTAAAAACTGTCCAAAAGATGTGTTTTATTTCAACAATCAGTAGATTAAGATTGTATGCTTTCTCAAATAATACACTGTTCTTAACACTATTGCCTAAGTAGTAATAGTGATGCTAGTAAGTGCCTTCTGCAAGTGTTTAGGGGTCTCCTTCGCATATCTTGGGTCACAGTCCATTGAGGAAAGCCAAAACAAGAATCTGGAGACAGGAACTAAAGACAAATGAAGGGAATAATGTTGATTTCCTGCTTGTTCCCCAAAGCTTGCTCAGCTTGCTTTCTTATACCATCCATAACGACAGACCCAGGGATGGCACCATCCCGGTTAACCTGGCCTTTCCACATCAATCATTGTTAAAGAAAATCCCCCATATACTTGCCTGATAGAAATCTGATGGAGGCATTTTCTCAACTGTGGTACCTCTTCAAAGATAACTTCTATTTGTGTCAAGTTGACAAAACAACTTCACAGGACATATACAGACATTATTCCTGCTTTGTGTGACATTCAAAGTGGCTAGATAATTGTTTTCTATGAGGATCTAAATTGATTGGATAAATACTAGTTTACTTTACATGCTGTAGGATATTAGTATATTCATTAACAGCTAGATTTTTTATATATTTGGTGTAATAGTTACATATTTTAACATGACATGAGAATTAATTCATCTCCTTTCAACAGAAATGGTTATAGCTTTTTAAAATGAATCATAACAAAAATAATAGAATTTTGAAATCAATTATACATTTTCAGTATTTCATTGAAAAACATAAAACTTTATGAAATGAACTACTATTAATAATCTAGCATGGGTAGGGTTGACAAAATGATTGATATTAAAAAGACATGTAATACAAAATAAAAAATACTGTTTATTATTTTTTAACTCAAAGATCCCTCTGACAATGTGTAAGTGTGTTCATTCTCCCAGCAAAGATTTGCTATGTGCCTGTCATGTCACACACTCTTCTAAGGGGGAGAGATGCAAAGGACTGTTAATTAAATTCAATGTTCTTTTGCATTAGAGAGGAGGTATTCATTTTTAAGACGTCTAGACACCTCTACCACTTGATAATGCTTCAGTTTTTAATGTGAAATAACACATGGCAGAGGAGATGGGAGATGCCTGTGTGAAGGTTGATAATTGATATAGGATGTCAGAGGAAGGACGTCTCTCTGATAAGGTGACATTTCATTGGAGGTCCAAAGGAAAAATGGAAATAAACTTTGCAGATAAGCCTGTCAAAAGGATTCTAGGCAGAGCTGCCATAGAAACTCAAAAAGCAAGTAATATAACCTTTGCTTAGCATAATCAAGATACTTTACGATGACAATATGCCTAGACTTGTTGTTTTGGGGGTGCTTTATGTTTTAAAACACTTTAAATTCTTTTTAGCATTTGCATGTATTCATATACTTTTTCTCTACATGCTGTAGTAGCCTTGGAAGTCATTTTCCTCTTATGATAAGGACAAATTGAACACTAAAGATGCTGCAGGTCTTTTGGCTCAATGCTCATAGCCATTTCAAGTTTGACTTGAAATCAAATCTGACTCCTTATCTATTTTCCTCATTTTTATTTTGAATAAAAATTAGAGAAGAGTAGACCTTGCTTATTCAAAAAAAAAATCAACCCATGCTATTCGAAAGAAAAATATAAACCAAGATTTAAGATTTCAGAAACCAAATTTCAAACAATTCTTCTCTCTAAAGAGGGCATGCCTAGAAGCCAGCTTAATGATCATCTGTTGAATCTTTCATATATTAGGACCAAAGAAAAGAACACCAAGAAATACTCATCTAATGAACCTTATGAGGCTCCTGGATTTTTTTTTAAAAAAACCTATTATCCTAAAAGGTAGTATTTTCATTCAAATCATATTTTTTAAAGTATCATTACTGCTGGGGATACAGCTTGGGATTAGAATGCTTACTTTGCTTATACATGGCCCTAGGTTTGATCCCCACAATCAGAAAATAAAAACAAAAATAAAAACAAAACAAAAGCTTTATAAACTGTCATTAAATAAAAATTGGCTGAAGGATATGTCAGACGGACTATGGATCAGTCTATACACATATGTAGTATCATTCATGCACCAATCATCATTCTCTACCTACATCTTATTTTCACTTTGTCCATATATGAAAAGTGACTATTATTTGAGAACTCATTCACGCCATCACCAGGCCCAATAGTCATCAGCAAATTGGTATTGATCAAGGGCCCATAAATGCACGTGTATGAGTCCCTCATTTTGCAACCAGATTGTGTCCTTTCTCGTTATCAGTTAAGTTCAAATGTATCTATCTTAGCAGCTCAAAAAAATGCAAATGGTTCATTTTCCCTATTTTTTTATCCCACCAAATCTTGCCATATTCTACTTTTGACTCTCTTTCAAATGCATGGCTTCTTTTCCATTAATAGTTATTATATGAATATATGTAGATAATTATGTGTCTAAAATATGCCCTGCTCTGTCTGTATAATGTTATTTGTATGTATGGTTTCTGAGCAGACCATTTGGTACTGGATATCCAATTGGTGTGTTCTTCACTGAGCAAAACTATTTCTGCAGTTATCAGTATCCCTTAGACAAAGTAAAAATAAAAAATTGAAATAGGAAAAAAAAAACAGAAGAAAAAAATCCCAGAAAAAGCACAAGAAACCCATATAGACAAAGAAAAATACACATTTGCACAGACAGGGTTCCCTTAAAAATATAAAGTCAGAAGCCATAATATATACACAAAGGAACATAAAAATAAACAAACAAATAAATAAGAGATAAAGAATTTTAAAAATGAAAATAAATGCCTTGATTAAATATTTTGAGAAAAAAAGAGACTTTTGTACAAATGCTGCACTTTTTAATCAAAATTTCCATATATCAATAAGCACACTATTGCATGAAATATTTTTCTTGTGGCGATATGAATAAAAACCCAATCACCCCAGATAGGAATAAAAATGAAATATCATGGTGGGGATAATATCAAATTCCACTTGGTAAACCAATGGTTTTACTGAGACTTACATAGAGAAATGTAGGTAAGGAGTTACTTATAGGAGAAAATGTAACTCAAAGATATTTTATCACTGAAGCTAACCCCAGGTTAGATGACAGTTCACAAAAGTTGCCAATCTGGAGCCTATTGCATAGCATGCAAGCAGCTTAACAGTTTAGATGGTGTCCTTTGTTGGTAGCACAAGCAAACTGAGCCTTTTCCAGGCATCTCCAGTAGTCTTTGTTTCTTCTAGGCAGGTCTTCTGGTCTCTGCTTCTTCCAGGCATCTCAGCCTGAGCCTGTTCTAAGCAGCTCATCCTATCAAAGTGACTGTCAAAAGTCATCACTGCTTATATACTCTTTGAGAAGGAGGGGCCTAGTGAATCTGATCAGTTTCTGGGACTTCCTAAAGCTATTTTAAGTTACTTCCTTTCTAAGAAACTGCTTTGAAGGATTCAGTGTTTCACCTCCTCTCCCTTTTATAGCCTATAATTTAAAAACTTTCTTTCCAAGATGGAAATGTCTAATCTTGGAGGAAACTAATATATAGGAGACACATAAGTTATATTTTATGAATTAATATATTGAGAGTAAATTCATTCTCATTTGCCTTCCAATCTTAACACCAATTTTCTCTGCATTCCCTCCTTTGCTTTCTGTATATATTCTTCAGGTGGTACTCTCAGTATTTGCATGTATATTTCTTCACCTGTAGACGAATCCTATTTTTTACTTGTATGTATTTTAAATATACTGTTAGTATGTAAAATAAGCATCAATATTTTGTACATTATGTGCTTTTATAAATCTAAGAGGTGTATATTGTGATGAATATTCTTATATACTATTTTAAAATATTTCATATTTTTCCCAGACAGAATGCTGTGGTAAGTATACTTAATCGTTCTTCTAAAGAAACAAGTTAGCCTGTCTCAACACCTTTCTTTACAGGAAGAGCCAGGTTTTTCTTCCTTGAAGCTCTCAAAAAACCACACCTTACAAATGAGTTGAGCACTTAAAACTTTTTTTCATTTGGGTCTTCGGTCTCCAAAATTATGTCTCATGGGCTTAACAAGTTTAACCCCTCAATGGTTTAGTAACAGGAAGGAAAATAGATGTCATTTTATGTCTATTCTAGAAATTCCTTAAAATATAATAACTGCAAATTTCTTTTCATTTTTGAGAGAAATAAATTGTTAAACCACTTAGAAACTGAAAACAAATGCTAAAAATTAAACCAAATTTATATGTTTGATGATATGCTGGTTGGTGCTTGTTCACTGTATTGTTTGTTTGTTTGTTTTGATTTTGTTTGTTTTGGAGGTGTGCTACTATTTTTATAAAAGAAAATATCTGAGAGATTATGCAGAGATCTAATGATAATTCAAAGTACAGATTCAGCACAATGTGAAAATGTATCAACAATAATAAAGCCATTTCTTCTGATGATTAATCACTAAGAAACAAAAAAATCACCTTTTATTTAAAATAGCCCACAAAACCATCTCAATAAAACAGAATAGATACTCAGGGATGCAGATTAGTCAAGGGGTTTAAGTGTTGCTGCAGAAGGCATATATCAGAATATAAAACTATAAACTTTACGTTGCCTAAAGTGTATCATAGGAAGAACAAGAAATAGTTTTGAATATACTTAAAGTATAGTAAGTTTTGGAAGTGCACTACTGTGGTACAGAGAAATATGGAGCTATTGTTAGCTCCTGTTGTCATGGTCCTAAACCAAGGAGTATCATTGTAAATCATTACATAAGGAAGATGCCAACTGATAAAGGCAATCATTAAGAAAACTTGGTATTTCCAAAACAAGTGAAAACTGAATAGCAAAAGTTCTGTTCTAAGAAAGCTGAATCAGAGCCTAAAATTTTGGCAGGTTTTGTGGAGGTTAAAATCTAGAACAGTAGCTTCAATGGAGGATTGCTCATTTCTAATCTAATTTTTAATTCAAGATTATATAATAGAAACAAATATTATTCAATTGATCAAATAACTGAAGATAATGAAACAAAATTTAAATAGTAGTTAATCTCCAAAAGATTGATTTGGTGGGAAAAAAATCTAAATAGAATATGGACCAATCATCATTATTTGCTTCTCCAAAGTATAGGGGGCAGCCTAAAACTTGAGAATGCTTTGTCTTAGTTAAAGTAGCTACTGTTGTTATAAAATACCATGACTTAAAGTAACCTGGGGAGGAAAAGATTTCATTGACTTGCACTTCATTATCTTTGTTCATCGTCAAATTGAAGTCAGGACAGAAACTCAAACAGTGCAGGAACCTGAACACAGAAGCTGATGAAGAGGCCATAGAGGCATGCTGCTTACTGAGTTGCTCCTCATGGCTTCCCCAGTTTGCTTTCTAATAGAACCCAGGATCACCAGAACAGGGGTAGCAACACCCACAATGAGCAGGGCCTTCTCCAACTAAGCACTAATTAAGAAAATGCACTATAGGTCTGAGTGGAGACTCTTTCTTCTCTTATAACTTTAGCTAGTATCAATTTGATATAAAACTAGCCAGCACAACTAACACTTTATCAAACTGACACACAAGCACAACACTGATAAGCTACAACCTTTTTTCCTTATTCATCCCCAAGATCACATTTTAATATAAACTTCACAATATAAAACATTTCACAAACTTAAAAAGTCCCACAGTCTTTATAAATCTTTAAAACAATCCAATCTTCTTTTTGAAATCCAACATCCTTTTAACATCCAAACTCTACAACTGTGGACATTCATATAATCAAAAATAAGTTAAACACATCCTTACTTCAAGAGGGAAGAACCAGGGCACAATCGCAAACATATCAAAGGAAAACCAAACTCCAAGGGTAAAAATCTTTCAATGTCCTTTATCAGGGACATACTGACAATCCTCTGGGCTTCTCCAAAGTGTCTAGGTCACTTCTCATGCTCTGCCCTCAGCAACATACACAGCCTGTCCTCTAGACTGTGGCCATCTCTACTCTGTTCTGTTCTTGGCAGTGAATCCATGGTACTTGCATCTTCAAAATGCGTGCCTGCTGCAACTGGGTTGCACTTTCACCAGTAGCCTCTCCTGGGCTCTCATGGTGCCAACAAGTCTCAACTTTTCACCATGACCATGTAATCCTGGGGCTTCAATTACTACTGAAGCTGCAGCTTCATCAATGACCTTTCCAGAGTACCAACTCTCAAATGTTCTCTCTGATCCCTTCCTACCTTCAAAACAAGTAGTCCCTGGATGACTCTTACACGATCAACTTAGGCTGCCAGCTTGTGGTACAACCTTGGCCTCCCCTGGAAACCAGCTTTTATATGCTGACTCTGGAACATAATTTTTGTGTGTCTCTCTGAGGAAGTACTTTCCAGAAGATTTAAGAACCTCGGTGATGCGGGCCTCTTCAAAATCGCTGCTGATTTCTCAGCTCCAGCTGACCTGTATCGATGATCCAAGCAATCTTTAGTAGTTTTGGTCTCTTGTCAATCACAGCTGATACTTCAGCCCCATCTGACTTAACACTACAGATTCTTCACATAAATGGCTTGGTGGAGTAGTTTCTTCCCTCTGAAACCTCAGAAGGCAGAACTCTGTCTTCTTAATTTCTCTCAATATTCTAATCTTCTAAGAACCCACAGAAGAAATCATCAAACTTAACAATCAATGGCTTTTGTGCTCCCAAGTTCCACGTCTTTCCGCAATCCTCCAAAAACACGTAATCTGGTCTATCACAGAAATATCCCACTACCTTGGTACCAATTTTTGTGCTAATTAGGATTACTATTGCTACGATATAAAATCATGAGCAAAAAAAGTTGGGAAATAAAGTGCTTATTTGGCTTACACATCCATATCATTGTTCACCATCAAAGAAAGTCAGGATAGGTACTCAAATGAGGCAGAAATCCAGAGGAAGGAGCTTTTGAGGCCATGGAGGGATGTTACTTACTGGTTTGCTCTGTATGGTTTGCTCAGCCTCAGAGACTAAAATGAACAAGCACTGGTGATGGTATTAACAAACGTACTTAAATGAACATAGTTTGAATTGGTTTTCTACTTAGCCTTTCTTATCTTTTTTTCCCTTCTGAGTTACAGCATTTTTTTAAAAAAATCTGTCTTCTAAATAAGATTAGTAAAATCTAGAAGCTTTGATATCCACAGTCCATATCATATTAATGAAACTGAATCCAAACATTTTTCTTGCTTGAGATGATTCACTCATTTGTGTTCATCTTTTCTGCACAGATATGACTCAACATGGCTTGCTATTTGATATTATTCATTATCCATAAAACGTCACGTTTTTTTTTTTTAGATGGGAGCCAAGAATTCCACCCCCTCTTCATTCTCTTCTTGACTTTCATGAGTTCGGTTAGTCAAAGTAATACTTATTTTAGTTTAAACAACCAGGAAGTGTTGAAGAATGATTCATTTTTTCTAAGAAGCCATATAAAGTTTCCTGACAGGCAGCAATTCTTGAACATTCACAAAATAACAGTTTCCTTGACTCACATGCAATTATAAGGCTGGAATTTCTCTCCCACTTTGTTATGTAGTCTACATATTGGAAACTCATTTCTGTTTAATTTGATGTAAACCAGACTCACTAGGAAGTGAGTATCTTAACTCACAGAACTCTGCAATCTTGTTTGTCTGCCTAGGCAGGCTAATCTGATTGTAATCATGTTACTTATCTTTTAATTTCTTTTGAGGCTGGTGAATATCAGTAGTGGCATTCAGCTGGGAATAACACAGGTAAAATTGATTTCTATCACATTTAAATGATCCAGGGCTTCAATGTGCTTTTAGATATGCAATCTTAAACCACCTTGGCGTGGGAATCCAGCACAGAAACCCCTGGAGAGGAATAACAAGACTGAAATAATGTCAACACAATTCTAAGTCCCAGTGATTCTGATCCACATTGGTTTTCCATACTGAATTAGCCATGAATAACCATTTAAAAATACATTTTGTTGAAGAATTAGGAAAACTATTATTGTTAAAAAAAATGCCTGACTGTCTTCTCTCTTGAATTGGATTCACCTACAACATCAAGAACAAATTGTATGGGAAGTACTATGTAACTACTTTCTTTTTTACATAAAAATGTAAACTAAATTAGTGGAAAACATAAAAATATCAGTAGCTAAATCACTTCAAACTGAAGCAAGCTGGTTAAAATAGTACTTAATACCTTCTAATTGTGCAAAAAAGGTAGGAACTATAAGAAGGTGATGTTGTTTACTTCATGATTTGAAGAAGTTTGGGAAGGTTTCTGTTTCAGGATACTGAGTTATAAAGTCTCACAAGGTGTATCTTGCAAGAATTAAGCACTAAGAACAACTATAGGGTTGAGACAAACACATGAACAGAAGGTCTGCCCAAAGAGAGTGGAGAGCATAGTCATTCAGACAGACAGAACCCAGGTCTGCAATGATAAACTCCTGTGGCGGAAAACACAGCAGACAATGAATTTGGGAACAGTGATCAAGCACAGCATTGCTTCTAGCATCTCCTAAATTGGAAATAATGAAGTGTCTACTATTGGAGGAATATATAGCATGAGATACATAAAGATAATAGCTACCTCTAGATGACAGATAATTACGTAATGCATACATATGTGCATAATAAGAGAAAAAGACAGAAAATGACTTCTAAGGCAAAAAGAAAGATCAGTTCAGACTGTATTTCAAGATGTTTGCATGCTGCTTTTTAAGTAGCTACAAATAAAACTGTACACATGTAACAAATATAAATACATCCGAAGCTTATAAACTAATTTGATGGTATCTGTCTATGAAATAGGAAGAGGTTGTTTTATAAAAGATTATAAATCTGATTTTGTTTTGCTATGTGGTTTATATATTTATACATGTATTTAGTTAGTGTACAAGGAAAACAATGACATAAATGATATGAAAAGAATCATTAAGTATGGAGAGTTCTGGAGGGTTATGGCAGAAGTCGAATAGATGGCTATGCATTACTAGGAAAATCAATTACGAAGAAAATATAGTTAGTTCAAGTTTCTCTGAACTCATTATTTATGGATTGTCATTACATGTAACCGACTTTGTTAATATAACTGAAATATGTCTGAAGTACCTTTAAAATAGAACCACATATAACAGGTTCAGAATAAGGCTAGAACATGAGAACAAATGCACAATGTAACCAAAAGGTTTCACTTGTCACATAGACCTGGAGATTTTACAGTTTTATTTATTTATTTATTTTATTTATTAAAAATTTCCACCTCCTCCCCTCCTCCCATTTGCCTTCCACATCCCCCACTCCCCCTCAGGCCTCCTCCCTCCGTCTCCAGTACTAAGAGCAGTCAGGGTTCCCTGCGCTGTGCGAAATCCAGGGTCCTCCCCCTTCATCCAGGTCTAAGAAGGTGAGCATCCAAACAGACTAGGCTCCCATAAAGTCAGGACATGCAGTAGAATCAAAACCCAGTGCCAATGTCCTTGGCTTCTCAGTCAGCCC
>LOEQ01002860.1:102005-116070 GCA_001685075.1 Bramus lutescens | reverse complement strand
TCTAGAGTCAAGACTCTTGCCAACCCTAAAATGGTTCCCTTAATTAAGATATCTTCTTCCCTGCTCTCGTATCCATCCTTCCTCCATCTCAACCATCCAATTTCCTTCCTCACCTCCCCCAACACCCTTTAATAGTTTTTATTTTCTTCATAATTGTGGCAGGATAAGGAACATAGGCAACATACACAATTGAAGGGAGGAGAGACATATTCTGATGCATAGCTGCAGTGGACACAGAATCCCTGAAAGTTGGAGTGATTCCTTCAATACCATTAAAACCTCACCGTGGCTGGTCAGGGTGCAGTGGTAGACAAGAAACAGAGAGTTTCAATAGAAAGCAGAGCCAGCTAAATGACTCAGTGTCTATTCCTAGGGGCTTGCATCTTCCAGCTAGGGTTTGGGTGCCAAAGGTTCCACAAGCTACTAAAACATCACCATGAGCTAGGGAGTGAGTGTTTAAATATACAAAGACTAGGGGAAATTTTACATTCAAACCAAACCACAACTGCCGGGTTGCTTTTAGGTTGCTGATAAATCAGTACATCACAGCAAGAGTGCACAGATCAGAATCATTTGCTGCTCTGCTATAATGTAAAAGAGAAATAAAAGAACTAGGTGCCACAAAGTCCTTTAAATGTTTTTTTTTTCTTTCTTCCCATTGACCTAAAGAGCAAAGAACACCCACCTCTTCAAACCAGGAAAGGCTACAGACTCAGTCCTACCATGTGTGCTGTTGGGAAACAGTTAACCAAATAGCGAACTTTGTAAAACTTTTCATGTGTTTTCAGAGTCTATATTTCAGCCTTATTAAATAGACAAATCTATTTAATGTGGTAAGATTCTGATGTGAGTCATACCATAAGATATATATGTTTTAAAACTTCTATTTGGGTTAGCTCAATCAAAACTTGCATAACTCATAGATGCTTTCTAATTCCATTAAGTTTCCTTCTTTGCTATTTATTTATTTACATTATTTGGTGGAACAAAGAATGAAATTCAAGACTGAGCTAACATTTCTAGGACCATTGTCTTGTATTTACATATTCATTTATTTGCGATATCATCTAGCTTTGTAGCCCAAATAAATCAAAAATCTATCTTCCAATGGGTCAAGGAGTATGTCACAGCAACAGGTGTGTCCATCATACCTGGATTCAGTCGTTTTTTGTTTAATGTCATCTTCCCCTCCTTCCCATCTGCCATCTACTCCTCAGAGAGTGGAAGGCCTTCCATGGAGAATCAACAAGTTCTGGGATACCAACCTGAGGCAAGAACAAGACCCACTCCCTGTCCCCATATCAACGGTGAGCAAGGTATCCCATCAGAGGGAATGGGCTCCAAGGAGCCAATTCATGCACCTGAGGTAGGTACTCTATCTCTCACCTTATATTTTTGGTTGTGAGACAAGCCTTTAGCAGCTGAGTCATCCCTCCAGTCATAATGTTTAGCGTGGCTGGCCTCAAACTCATGATCTTCCTGCCTCTACCTCCCTCAGCAAATTCTACTGGTCTGGCCTTGCTCAGCCTAGATAGAAGGAGGAAGGCCATGGTCCTGCCTCAAGTGATGTGACAGACTTCTTTGTCTCCCCATGGGAGGCTTCACCCTCTCTGAGGAGTGGTTGGGGTAGGTGCGGAGAAGGTGGGGGGAAGTAGGAGGATGGGAGGGAGAGGGAACTGGGATTGATATGTAAAATAGGTTGTTTTAAAAATAATAAAAAATAGATATCAAAAGACTCTTTCACCTTTTATTAATGTTATCTTGATTCATAAAAAATGAAAGCACATTTAGTGGAGATTAAAACAGGCAATAGTTCACAAAACAATGAAAGCATAGAATATGCAAAGCATTTATTCCCACCAGTTTACTTGAGATAATGTTTAATATACTAAGCCACCCTTGCCCTTGAGTAGCTTAGTGTCTTTAGATTTTGCTGTAAGGTGATGGTGTTTGTCTTGCTTTACTTAAGGGCATTACTTGATTACTAAAGACATAATTCGTCTCATTTTTGCAAAACACGTGGTTAATCTTAAAAGTACTTCAACATTCTCTAATCTACTAATGAAAGTCTAAATTTTGCTAATAGAAAGAAAGAATAGGTGAGAAAGTTTATTGATAATTGCTGAATACATGGACATAATTACACAAGTTAATAACAGTGAATGGGGTGCTAAAATGGACTCACCTTGAAGACAGGCAAGGAGTGAAGAAGAAGAGAAGGACAAGGGATAGGGAAAGATCAAAGAAATACTTAGTTCTGGCTCACAATTTTCTGAACTTTATAAAATCAATTTCCATATGCGTTTTATACCTAAGACTGTCAGTAAATCTCATGAAAGATGAATACACAGAAAATCATATCCAGGTCCATCATACTATAGTCTCTGGAATTAAAGATAAATAGAATTTTTAGTAAGCAGAGAGAGAAATACATATTATCAAGGACAGCAATGGTGATTATTAAGGGGAACAGTCTCAGGAGAAATAATCCAAGTCAGAGGGGAAAAACACTGTATTCCAAGTAATTTTTAAAAGTCAAACCAGAAACTTATTGCAATAAATTAACTTTCAAGCTAAACCTGAAATAAAGACGCTTTCTGACACAAGAGAGCTGAAAGAATATACTTGTAGTCAAATTCAGCACAAGACATGCTAAAGAAATCATTCATCAAAGTTTGCATGAGATGGAAAAATGGAAGACTAAATATAACACACAAAGAAAATAATCAAATGGGTATCCATGAAGTAAATATCAAGATTACTCTTTAGTTTATTACTATTTTCTATAAAAATGTTTTTTCCATAAAAGTATATAGATACATGTTTATATAATTTTAGAAATGATTACATTTTAAGATAAATTGTGGTCATAAAATCTGAATTTTCAATGTATATAGAATCTCAATACAGGGAATCAGAAGCATGGAAAATCAGAGTTGTAAGTAGAATTATTCTTTGAAAAGGTTTCTTCTGTTATTCTGTGGTGTGTTTTTATTACTTCAAGATAGATTGTGATAAATTAAGAATTCATGTTATAATCTCTGTATTGTGCACTAACATAGAACACAATAAAGTGGAACTAAATCATTGTAATAGAGTATGCAGATTGTCAAAACGAATAAAAAAATAAGATTCAATGCAAACTGACAACAAAACTCACTTTGCATGTAAATATACAGACAGACCATAAAGAAAAAATCAATATACCATAAAAACATTAAATAAAATTCTGGGATGACTATTTATTAATAAAGATGAAATAGATTTCAAAAGCAAAATCACACCAGGGATTAGAAGATGAACAAATTATAAAGATAAATTAGGTACTTCATATGAAAAAATATGTATAGAAGTCCAGAGTGGTAGCAACACTTGAAAAAGCTAGTGTTTTAGTTAGAATTTCTATTGCTGTGAAAAGACACAATGACTACAGCAACTCTTAGAAAGAAAAAAATTAATTGGTGTGGCTCACATACAGTTCATAGGTTCAGTCCATTATCATCCTAGTAGGACAAGGCAACATGCAGGCAGACATGGTGCTAGAGAAGTAGCTGCGAGCCCTACATCTTGTAGGCAATAGGAAATGGTCTCAGACACTGGGCAGCATCTTGAACATAGGAAACCGCAATTCCTACCCCACAGTGACAGTGTAGAGTAGTCAGTGATAGAAGTAAAGAAAGATATAGGTACATGTACAGTCATACATAACTGTAATTGAGAAAGTAACATCATTTATGGGAACTGATTATTTTTTTCCAAATACTGTGGAAAGAAATGAGACAGCTCCTTCCCAAGTACAAATAGTACTACTATAGGGCCCAGGTATTTCATCTTCAGGTTTATATATAGTGAATAAGAGCCAATAAAAAAATCAACAAGTAGAAAGATGTTATTTTAAAACTTTGATAAAAAATTTTTTTCAAAGGTGATTTTTATTAAAGGTGATTCACACCTTTAATTCCAGCACTCAGGGGCAAAGGCAAACTGATTTCTCTAGATTTGAAACCTGCCCAGGTGTACACAGTCAATTTCAAGACAGCCAGAAATACATAGTGAAAAACGGATTCACTGGTTGACTTGTTGAATGGGGTTGTATTCATCCATTCAGATTGATAGAAAAAATGGGTAAAAAAGATTATCATGTTAAATGAATTAATCCAGAAACAGAAAAAGTAGTATTCTGTGTTTGCTTCTCAAACATGGAATCTGGGGGGAGGGGGGGATGGCATGGAAATAGAACCAGGACTATGATAAAAGAAGGAAGAATTAGTGGGGGTGAAGACTAGCAAGAAGGGAGAAGAATGGCGGCATTAATGTGAGTGCAGTACTTCAGGGAGATATTAAAATGTTACAAGGAAACATTGTTTCTTACAGCTAATATATGCTATGTAGTTAAAGAAGACATGCACATGAGGTTGAATGATTAAAATCAAAAGATGAAGTCAAATTGAAAATTGGCTTCATAAAAACTGATAATTATTTTTTAACTTTCAGTTACTTATTCTGCTTTCATGGGTGAGATCAGAGGGCAAGTTGTAGACGTGAGTTTCCTCTTAACCATGTGATGCTCAGGGATCATATTTTGTCAGCAAATGCCCTTAACAAGTGAGCCTGAAATCAAACTGAAATATTTTATCATCAAAATTCATTACTTGGACTGCTTAACCACAAATTCATAGAAAACACAAGGAGAAAACAAAGAGTAAAATCAGAAATTTAGAAAAAAAAACTTTGTGCACTGATAAAATTTCAAAAAAATCATTAAAAATAACTAAAGAATTAAACAAGTACTTTAAATAGAATATTCACACATTCATTTTAAAATATTCTCAAAATTAATTACACATAGAATAAAATTAAAGCAAGAATGAGGTGTCACTTAACATCTTGAGTAAAGTTAAAATAAAAAGTTGAATGGCACAGAATCTTGCCAAGGACAGATCATCTGCCATTCTACAATTTGCTGGCAAAAATATAAAATGGCACAAATTTTTTGGAGTGGTTTCAGATACTATTATCAACTTCTGATAAAGTAGATAAACACCTATCATAATAAGTTGTGGACATGGATAAACAATTTATGTTGCAATTACTGCATGAGAAACCACTGGTAATAAACATCTTGTTAAGTCAGACAATATTTGTTGGCAAATGTGAATTGAGGGTAAAAGAGACACAAGGAAAATTTTGGAGTCTACTGAAATGGCCAATGCCATATCCTGCACTAAAATTTACACTTTTTGGTTCTGCCTGCCTCTGCCTCTGTCCCTCAAGTGCTGGGATTAAAGAGCTGTGCCACAATAGCCCCCTCTGCTTTTTATTGTATGCAGTTGATAATAAATTGGCAAAGGCAACAACGACAAACTGAAATTCTTACTCATTAAATCAACATGAGGTGACTATGTTGATAATATAGATTTGGAAAGTGCAAACAATACAAGATTCTTAATCTCTTCTCAAACACCTGATAATTTAGCAAAGAAGGTACACATAGCTTGGGTAGCAAATTTAAACTCCAGTAAAAGTAACTGCATCATGTATCATATGGCCAATTGTAATTCAGAGTCACCTCTTGAGTGCAGAAGATGACAATAATTTAAAATTGAAGAGAGTAGAAAGAATTCCTGGACTTGGTATATTTGAGCTTGACGTTTCTTGGAGAGACAGGGTGAAAGATAATGCTCAATGTCACAATCTCCCCAATGTTTATTACTCTTTAGGGAATATATACACACTAGTACTTGTCATGGCTGTAAAACTTTACCAAGAGCATAGCATATCAAGAAGACAAGAATGTGTTGTGCTCAAATTATAGAGAATAGAATTCCATGATAGTTTGCATTAGGTTAACATCTTGTTATAAAGCTCTTATCTTCATTCTGAGTCTTCTAGGAGACAATCCAATTTGTCATTTCAGTTTCTAGAAAACTTGCCTTCCTTGCTTAAAGGTCCTTTTCTCCATCTTCAAAGCAACCTTAATGCATCCCTAAGTTTCTATAAAAATACCCTACCTTCTGGTTTATAATTGCACTAGGTACAACTAAGTCATCTCCTCACATCAATATCTTTAACCCCTGGGCATCTGAAAAGTTGCTTTTGTTATACAAGTTAAAATTACCACACATTTCAGGATTTAAAAGTGTACCTATAGGTAAGGACCATATGATCCTGCCTATCAGAGTTTAACCTCTAACCCCAAAAGACACACAGTTTCACTTGAAGACTACATTTATCTCATTCTAAAGTGCCTCTTTGCCTCAGTCTATTATACCACAAGATTCAAATTCAAGTTATCATCAGCTCAAAGTTTTCCAATTTAATGATCATTATTTGTTTTTATTATTTTTCAAAGACTTGGTAATAATAATCCCCTTGCCCCATAACTCTACATTTACCTAAACAGTATTACTTTCTTTTCTGTAAAATTGTAGAGTACTGACAATGTCTAAGTATCTTCTGTCATAAAAGACAACCAATTCCAAATACTAGAATGTGGGTATCTTCAGGGATCAAGTTCGTATTATCTTTTTTATGAATATATACAATCCAGATGCTGCAGGTAATAAACTTCTGTGAGCTTAACTGATCATAGAAGATCTACCTACAGGATAGCTTTTCTAACTTAGTGGAATGATGCTTCTGTCTACTAGGAGGAGGCTTTAATAATTTCCACAGGAGCCTTCCAGTAATAGCTGCTTAGCTTGGCAGCAGACTTCTCCTGAAAAATCAATCTCAAACATAAGCAATATTTTTGTCATGTCCACATTCTACTAGTCACATAGCTCAGCCTATCATAATTCAAGACTAAGATAGGACATACAGAAAAATGTAAAATATAGAAGCTTACATTGACAGAAATTGTTTCCTCATCATAGGAAAAAATCACTATGATCCAAAGGAATGCAAATTCAGAATTTCTAAAAATGTCTTCAAATCTTAATTATAAATTATTCTCATTTTTGTTCATTGGGATAAGACTGAGAACAAGGAAGTCAAATATTTCATGCAAAATTGGATATCTACCTTTGACGTAATAAACACGCAAGTAAAAATGAATCTATATAACAGATCACATCTACTGCATGTAGCCTAAGACTCTGATATACCATTTATTAACAACATTAGCAAAATCACATTGCCAAAGTGTCAAAACCCTGAGCCTAAAGATTTATTTCAGCGTATTTTTAAAAGAATGCATTGTTTGCATTGAACAGGCAGTATTTCAAAAAAATCTCCCTGACTTTCTAGACTGCATTGTTGTGTAATCATAATTAAAGGGAAAAGTAAGGCCATCTAGTGTTTTCTTTAAACAATCACCAGGGTATTATTACAAACATAAAGATAATTAAATGGACATTTGTCCCAAATCTTTCTCTTGACTTTTGTTGAAAGTAACAATGACCTGCAGAATTGCCTGTACCCAAGGCTAATGTTGTTATAGTACTTTAAGAAGTTCATTTATTTTGGTTTGTGAAAAAAAATTAAATAAAAACTGGTGATGCATGGGGTTAGGACCCAGAATGTGACTAATCAAATAAAATCTCTTTGGCTCTGCTGCATGTGAGGGCTTATGATCTAATTTTAGCAATAATCTTTTTCAAAGGGAAAACAAGTAAAGAGTAAGAATGGGATATTCTCTTACCAAATAGGTGTGCTGTATTTATTTCCTAATATAGTCCAAGACATTCTGGAGGAAATCAGAGGAACTAACACCATCTCCAACCTGAAGGAACTTGGGGTAAAAGGTCCTGACTCTGTTAAAATTAAGAGATGTCAATTAGTCACCTTCCTGCTCCCAAGCTTCCCTACAGCAAATGCTGGTCATAAAGGAATTAAAATGAGGTAACAGTGTTAATTTTATAAATGGCCCCTCAAAATAGACATAGTACAATAAAGGTGGCTTAGAGGAGAGAAAATAAAAAAAAAAAACAGAGTAGTTGACATCTATTCAACCCAGATAGTTCACCACTGAATTCATTTACACACATTTAGCTGAATCTGGCAAAACAAGTTCTCATCCAATATAACAATAAAAACCTATTCACTTAGGTATTTATGGACATTTGTCTCCCTGACTGTATGTCTCAAGAAAAACCTAGAACTACAGAGTGGTTTATTCTGCAGGTTCTTATTTACCATAAAATGACCTAATCTATTAATATGTATATATTAATATGTATATATGTTATATATATATATATAAACATGTGTGGTTGTGTAGTTACAAAAAGCCACAGCAAAATTCTCAAACAAATCGCTAAGAGAATTTTAGAGGGAACCTAACATCTCATTCGGTATTACCTCATTAATTTATATCCAGTTAAGAGAAAGAGAAAACAAATTATAACACAAGAGCTCCAGAGAAACCATTAGAGCACATATTAAAAAGTTGCTTTGAAACATCATAAACAAGACTTGTGAATGAGTTAAAATCATATCATTTCATTTCACTGATGAGCAAATATTTAAACAACTTTGTTTGACATCTGGAAGACAGCCAATACGAAAGCCTCTCTAATAAAGAACTTTTCCTTGCTTAGTAAAGCTGCAAATTTCATGCATCTTTATTTGCCTGTTTTGGTGAAAAGTGTGTATACACTAAAAGGATCCATGCTCAAGCAATCAAAATATTCTGGGCTCTATCCTAGGCCTATGTAAGTTGACATAGAAACACAAGCAACATATTCTAGTAGTTTTAAAAAAAGCAAGTATAACTAGCATTGTTTCTAACCATACAAAAAACTAATTAATAGGCACAAGAAATAAAATTCTGGAGGATAGTAAGATTCAATTCATTTTTTTGTCTTTTTTGCCAACAGTATTCGAGGCAATTGTCAGTAGTACACAGACTTCCAGACATAGGCACACATAATCACAAACGTGCATGATCACATATACACACAGAATCTTTTGCTAGAGTCTTTTAAATTTTGTTATTAGAGTCTTTGGAAATACTAGGTGGCATGTCTACAGTACTAGTTACTTGTCTTGTTGCTGTGATAGACTGGGTGTCTATTTCTAACCAAAGAAGTTATGGCCCCAGGATCTTGAAGACACTGATTCCATTTCACTCCCATTTAGAAAGGAGAGGGAGATAAATGCTGATGTGAAAACAGCTTCCTCCTTTCCATGCATTCCAGGGTTTCCAGATCAAGATTGGGTATCAGTCATATTTAAGGTGAATCTTCCCCCTTCTGTTCACCTTATCTCCATTATTCCTCACAGATGTACTGGAGGCTAACCTAATATAATTAGTTCTAACGGGCATGTCCAGAAAGTTCTCCATTATGTGATTCTAAATCCAGCCATCTTGAGATTTAGTATGAACCATATATTAATACTTCTACAAAGAGATAATAGCAAAGAATCGGGAGTTAAGAAAAAAATAAGGACAGAAGAGACATCTCAGAGTTTAACAGACTGTACTGCTCTTGGAGAGGACCCAAATTACGTTCCAAATATTTGTATCAGATGGCTTACAATTACCTATACATCCAGCTCCAGGGAGTCTGGTGCCCTTCTGGCCTCTGTAAATAAGTGCACTCATATATGTGCAGATGTGTACACACACGCATGTGTACACACACACATACATACATACATACATACATACATACATACATACATACATACATACATACATACATACATACATACATACATACATACAAACTTTTTGTGGGGGGGTTGGAGAGGGAGCTTGGTGGTTAAGAGAACTGGCTGTTCTTCAAGTGATCCAAGTTCAATTCTCAACTCCCACTTGGCAACTCACAACTGTCTATAACTTCTAGTTCCAGGGGATCCAACATCCTTATAGAGACATAGATGCAGGCAAAAACACCAATGCACATAAAAGTAAAAAAGAAAAGGAAGAGCAGTTCAAGTGAATTTCTGTTTTCTCAACCCAGTGGTTCAGTCATTTTTGGTCAAGTGGAGCAGTAGCCACAAAGAACAAGCACATTCCCACTTCCCTGTGAGCTCCAGCTAAATATTGCTCTCTTATTTCCACAGCAAACTGCAGGCCTTTGGAGCCAGCAGGCGCTCTTCAAGGACTTACTGATGTGTAGCAAAAATATTTTAGTGTGAAAAAAAATACTCCCTAGTGCACTTGTTTGCAAACTGCTGAAATTCTAGATAACTCTAACCATGTTTGAGAACTATTTTTGAGAGTGTGGATCTGGTGTTGAAATGCTTTTAAAGACTCAACACTTCTTTTTCTCATCTCTCTTTCTCTCCCCCTTCCCTTTTGCTCACAGCATGTCATACCCAGTAGAAACAAAAAGCTGCTTGAGTAGCAATTTCTTATTTTGTTCAGTAATTTGTTGTGCTGAACCCAGACCTCTCTGTTTCCTGCATACAATGTTGTAAAGAACAGGGAAGTGAAATGCAAATTAATATGAAACCCACATTCTCTACTTAGCAACTTTCCACTTAGTAGACTCAATTGCCAAAATGAATGGAAAGCCAAGCTTCGCGCTGCTGTTAATTATGCTTTTCTTGCCTGCCAGGAACACTTTTGCCATTTCCTAGAAACTGCAAAGAATTGTTTTATTTCATCCAGAAATTTCTGAGTAATTTAATTACTGTTTATTTCTGTTTTACCCTCATCTGCTTTAGTTTACATAAAATTCAGCAACTTAAGCAAATCCTTTCTTTAATGGCTCTGTTGAGATCCACACTAACTGAAGTCCATTTAGTGCCTCAAATAGAGACTACCTAAGTAAAAGCAAAGATTTCCTTTTCCCTTGTGGCAGTGCATGTACAGTAAAGGAGCATTCAGGTTTCTGATGTCTACATTAGTAAGGATAGTCTTCTGCATATCCAACTGCATCAATTTATATCAACAAAATTCTAATCTACTCAAAATAGAATTTAGTTATGAACGTGAAATTATTACTACAGATAATTAAGATAGTTCTATAACTTACTATTTATGCCATGATCATATATTAGGAATTAGGAAAATCTCAACATTTATGCATGGAGGGTGATATTTCCCAAATATTTTCATTGTTGATATGATAAGCATGGGCTTTTTTGGTGTATTTCAGAGTCAAACTATGAAATAAAATTGAAATTAATAATTATAATAATAATATGGTATATATTATAATTAACTTTTGCTCATTTTTGTTTTTCTTTCATCCAATACTTAAAAATTAAGCCACAATTTTGGTATTATTTCGATAATAGGCATATATGAATCAAAACATCTTACAAAACTCCTTTATTAGTGTACTTTTTATATTATTATATAGGCTATGGATTATTCATGTAATCACCATGTTTATCATAGTTGTGACACAGAAGAACAGAATAGTACTTTAGTCACCAAGGTCATTAAAATTTGAGCTCATAACATGGCCATGCATTCAACAAATGCCAACAACCCTCAAGGTGACTGCCTACACTCCAATGAATCTATACCAAGTATTAAATCACGACTGGATATCTGATAAATCTCCACATTATTTTTCAATATGAGAATGCATACTGCCCTTTATATATTAAAGCTGCACTGCTGAAAAACCTTCTGCCTTGAGAAAATTTTCCAGTTATGAGAATGAATTTTCACTGATTCCTATATAATCTGATACCTTTAGTAACAAAGAGAATGCATTTTGGACACAGCTGGCCATAGTTAGGGGCATGCTGGGTCATCATAGAACGGGGCACAGCTGACTGGTTCCATGCAAGAATTGAACTTTGGCATCATTACTAACCTGCTGTAATCTGCGGAACCTAATAGTCACTAACGAGTCTATTGGAAACCCATAGTGTTTCGTCATCCACAGTGAATGTACTCTTTTTTAAATTTACATATCAAAGATTCCCCATGAGAAAAAAAAAACTATTAAACTTGCTTTTGTACTTCCTCATTTCAGGTGGTGGTCAAAGAAATGTTTTAAATCTGAGGATGAATGGATGACTGATGCTGTTCCCAAAAGCATAGGCTTAAAAAGAAAATCCCCTTGCTCTGTAGGAAAAACAAAAACCCTGAGTTGTTAGCCAAGGAGACAACAGTGGCCCCTAAAACAATAAGACTCTCACTGAGGACACTACATAGTTTGCTTATAGTAATCAGACATTTCAGAATGGAATTGAGCTAGAAGTTTCCTCCCTTCTAGGTAGCATTCATAGGGTGTGGATGTTATGTAAACTGCTGCAGGAAAATTGGTATCAAACATCTTACCCAGCTGTGGACTGTGAATTCTACAGTAATGACTTTTTAGGCATGGTGTGGTCACTGGCATAATAACAGCATGATAGTTCAAGAGATAAAAAGTTATTTTCTGCTCAGATGTTATATGTCTGGTGTTATAAATGTAGTCAAAATTTTATGGCTGGAGATCTCACAGGACCTAGGGAAGCTTACTACTGGTGCTACAGTAAATAGACATGGAAAACTGCATTCTGAATATTTATGTTTAAACAGACAGTCCAGGGCCATTTTCAGCCTTGTTTAGAGAAGCTTATTTTTGTGGTGGACAGATGGTTAACAGGACTCAGAATGGAGAATTGGTAGCACTTGCAAGTTCAGACATAAAGTGGACATTTATACCACCTCCCTCGGGGCCCAACAAGCATTATGGAAGGGGGTGGGTGGGTGAAAGAATGCAAGAGTGAAAGGATGGTAAGGAGGACAAGGTAACAGTGTCTCCTGGGGATGGGGGATGGCGTGGTCTTTGCAGTCATGAATGGATGGCAACCATACATGGCTACCTGAGCAAGACATGCAACTGCCAAAACATACATGTAAATAGAACTTATTAGGAAGAATGAAGGATTCAACAGGAGTGGGAAATAGAGGAGAGAGGAAAAGAGGGGTGAATGTGATCAGTTTGCATAGTATACACACACGGAATTGCCAAAACTTAAATGGTATCAATGTTGACGAACATCTGCAAATTTCCTGAAAGATAGTTCTGCCCTTCTGTGTTTCAGATCATTCAAAATGTTTTGTGCTCTCTCTGACTTTCAGTGAAGAGTTTGGTACCCTGGGTATGTAAAAATCTATGCAAAGTCTGAAGTTTGTTTTGGTCTTTGCATTCTACTCTAGATTCCAAAGTCAGAACACTTGATTGTGATAATGCAAATGGCCCCAGCCCACACAGAGGAAAATGATGCAAGGACATTTGCTCTCTCTGCACCCAGTGGCTCCAGTGCGTTTTCCACTCTGGCACACTACTTAAACTCAGTGTGATGGGGTTGCTATATTTTTCCAAGTCAATTTCTCTCAACTCCTTCCTTTTCCTTTGTTTTTCTTCAGCTACCTGTCACTCCCCCCAGCTACAACCACTCAACCCCAGCTTCTAAAAATTTATCCAAAACTTTTCCTGTGAAATCCTGTGGAGTTTCTTTTAGTAGATCATTTTCTTTTTTTTCTTTCATTTAATCATGATGCACTTCTTTTCTTTCTTTCTTTATTAAAAATTACTACTTCCTTCCCTCCTCCCATTTCCCTCCTGCTCCCCCTCTCCCTCTCCCCCTCCCTCTCCAGTCCTAAGAGCAGTCAGGGTTTCCTGCCCTGTGGGAAGTCCAAGATCCTCCCCTCCTCCATCCAGGTCTAGGAAGTTGAACATCCAAACAGACTAGGCTCCCACATACCCATCCATGCAGTAGAATCAAAACTCAGTGCCATTGTTCTTGGCTTCTCAGTCAACCCTCATTGTCAGCCACGTTCTGAGAGTCCAGTTTTATCACTTGCTCCATCAGTCCCAGTACAACTGGCTTTGGTGAGCTCCCACCCTACCTTCTCAGTGGGTGGGCATACCCCTTGCTATCCTGACTTCCTTGCTGATGTTCTCCCACCTTCTGCTCCTCATTTGGACCTTGGGAGCTCAGTCCAGTGCTACAATGTGGGTCTCTGTCTCTGTCTCCAACCATCGCCGGATGAAGGTTCCATGGTGATATGCAAGAATATTAATCAGTGCGGCTATGGGATAAGGCCAGTCCAGTCACCCTCTCCCATGCTGCCCATGGAGATCATTGGGGAAATCCCCTTGGACATCTGGGAACCCCTCTAGAGCCAAGATTCTAGCTAACCCTAAAATGGCTCCCTTGG
>LOEQ01002860.1:81461-101194 GCA_001685075.1 Bramus lutescens | reverse complement strand
TATCAGGTTCAGCATGGTCAGATTTATATTGAGGTTTTTAATCCATTTGGACTTGAGTTTTGTGCATGGTAATACATATGCATCTATTTTCATTCTTCTACATGTTGAAATCAAGTTATTCCAGCACCATTTGTTAAAGATGCTTTCTTTCTTCCATTGTATACTTTTAGCTCCTTTGTCAAAAATCAGGTGTTTATAGGTTTGTGGGTTAATATCCGGGTCTTCAATTTGATTACTTTGGTCAACATCTCTGTTTTACTTAGATTTTGGATGGGATTTGGGAAAAATAATTAGAAGACTGCTAGAGACAGAGGGATACACTGTGCTCTTCGAAACACTAGAGAATAGAGTGACATTTCCAGTTGCTTTCTCTTTTTGAAAAGATTGGTCCTGGAACTACTACCCTTTCTCTGCTTCAGATCAGCTGAATTGTAGGCACCACACCCTCAGACACAGGGAATTCTTCTTTGCAGCACTCTCTGCCCAGGCATTTCTTACTGCTTGACAGATTATCTGCTTCCCATAAGTACAATTTACTTCTCCCAAAGCTACATCTAATGCTTTAAAACTGTTGACAGCCATCAGTCTGCATATGTAGACATTTCAAACTGCAAAAATTATGTCTGAAATTCCACACCATGTAATCTAATGGAAGAGTGATGGAAACATTAAAATACATAGCACACCGTTTTATTGCAAATTTTCTAAATATATTAACACTCTTCCTGTCTTTTGCAGATTCTATTTTAAGAGCATTTTAAGGCCTCAATATAATAATATATTGATATGGGATCCCCTTCTATAAGCTGTGAATATCATTGGTTAATAAATGAATTTCTTTGGGCCAGTAGCAGAGCTATAGAGGACCAGAGCTAGGCTGGGAAAACTAAACAATGCTGGGAAAAAGAAGAGCAGAGTCAGAGAGAAGCCACGTAGTCCCACCAGAGACACATGCCGGTTGGAGTCTTGCTGGTAAGCTACAGCCATGCAGCGATACACAGATTACTAGAAACAGGTTAAATTAAGATGTAAAAGTTAACCGGAAAAAGTTAGAGCTAATGGGCCAATCAGTGATTTAATTAATACAGTCTGTGTGATTCTTTTGGAGCTAAGCAGCCAGGAACCAACAAGCAGCCTCCTTACTACAAAATACTTCTTCATTGATAGTTATTCCTTCTAGATTTGAGCTGGCAGCATCAGTACTCCTCCATTTCTTGAGTTTATCTTTCAGCAAATTTAGAACTACACAGTTATTTTGATTTTTACTTCATTAAGCATTGTAATGAAGAAGAAACTACATGGCAATGTTGTTATTATTATTCTGATCTTGGCACATATTTATAAAACAGAAATATGAATAGGCTTCATTAGAAAAACATGCATAAGTATGTTAATATGTGTTACTACTATAAACCAGTTGTTCTTAGTTCTATGAAATTATTAAGAAAAAGTTCTGTAGCCAAGTTAGAGAAAATAGAAGTAATTAAATATTGCAAACTAAGTTTATGAATGTATAGGTTGATATATTTACAAAATTAGGAAACCTCCCATGTTTATTTTTCATTTTGCAAAGAAAATAAAACTAAAGGCTATCACTGAGATAATAAAGCAGTAGAAAAAGTGATACTTCCTCTGAATATCTGGGCTGTTATGTTGTGAGTGTTTTTGGAGAACCCAAGAGTAAGCATAAGATTATTAGATAAAAATCACAAAGAAATTAGTATATTTTATTGTGGGGTTATCTATCAGATATTGTAGTAAGAGGCTACTTGTTCATTTCCCAGCTGCACAGACTCCCGAAATAATCACACAGAAATCTATATCAATTGCAATACTATTTGGCTAATAGCTTAAGTGTATTTCTGGCTAACTCTTATATCCACTCCACTCCACGAATCTGTGTATTGCCACATGGCTGTGGCTTACAGGGTAAAGTTCCATCCCTGGCATCTGTCTCCTGTGGGGCTACACCTTCTTTCTCCCAGCATTCATTTTAGTTTTCTCACGTAACACTACTCTGCTCTATCACAGACCAAAACAGCTTCCTCATTCATTAAATAATAAAAGCAATACAAATACAGAGGGATGTAGTAGGGAGGAGCGGGACACGTACCGCGTCCCGCTGCCCGGCTAGCTTAACCCCCGAAATAACCACACAGAAACTGTATTCATTTAAACACTGCCTGGCCCATTATTTCTAGCCTCTTTTTGGATAAATCTCACATATTAGTTTAACCCATCTCCATTAATGTGTATCACCGCTTGACTGTGGCTTACCAGCATGAGTCTAACTAGCATCCCTCTTGGGCAAGAGAACCATGGCATCTGCCTGTCTGTACTCCTTCCCAGCATTCTGTTCTGTTTAGTCCACCTACCTAAGTGCTGCCCTATCAAAAGGTCAAGGCAGTTTCTTCATTCAACCAATGAAAGCAACATGTAGACAGAAGAACCTCCTATAACAGAGGGACTTCCCACAATAAGACATTGTGTAGATAGGCAAATATTTTGTGAGTTTCTCAGGATCTTATCTGAGGCCCCTGAGGACTAAAGGACAGCTGGCTACTGCTTTTTGGGCCAGACTGAACAGAAGTGTAGAAAAACAAAATAAAATGAGCCCATTGGTCACACATAAAAGGCTGAGATTGATGTTGGCCCCAAAATTACATCTGCTGTTTATTATTTCCTTTTTCCATGTGTCCTGAAAGCCCTCTCTTTTGCAATAAAGACTAAACAATTAAAAGCTTTTTCTTTCCCCCCAAAAGCTTAAACTGATCATGTATAACCTAAATGTGGTGTGTTCATCTAGGCTTACTACATCATCATAGAAGAATGGCAGAACACCATGTTTACATGGGTAGTATATAGATGACACCCAATGTTGACATGTCTGGAAGGTAAAAAGGAATATGCTGGAGGAGATGCAACCACAGGGAGAGACTCTCAGTAAGAGAAGGATAAAGACTGAGAGAAGGAAGACACAAACTCTCTCATTTCACCCATTTTCCCTCAGGCATCTTGGTTTATTCCCTCCCAATGAATGCATGCTGTCAAATCTTCTTGAAGGTCTTATGCACTGAACTCTCTTGCAGATCCTAAGAAAAGTACAGTGAAAACAAAATGCAAAATCATATCCTCTTAGAGTTTGCTGTTTGTTGGAAATGCTCTTAAAAATGTGTAGCCAAAATAATGAGGTGTTAGTCATATAATCCACAACTCAGGAAAATATTCATTCAAATTCTCCAAATGCTTGAGAGACAAATCAAAACTGTAGAAATAATTGAGATGTCCACTGTGCTTCATCCAGAAAGGGTCCTCTGGGACGCTCTAGTCTTCTGAAGGTAACATTCCCAATCTTTGTGATTCAACAGGCAGAACAAGTATGAACAGGAACGTTTCATTTATGAAGGACATTTTAAAGAAAGTGGTAATATTTATGCTATTCTTTCTCTTTTATTTGATATATGTTAATGATGCTTCTGTAGGGAAAGGAATCCCCATTTCATTTTATTTCTCTATAGTATACCATTCTGTGACAGTTTGCTGCAACTTTATGTGTCCCTGTCTTTTATAGATATTTGTTGTATTTCCTACTGCTTTTTTGAAAAATAATATTGATCAAATCACTCTTTCTAGGCATTATTATCATGATATAACATAATTTGCAATTTAAAGGTGTTATATTAGAAATAAAATGGATTGAGATGGATTTTTGTATTGGCTAATTTTGTGAAAGTAGCCCCCCAACCCAATACACCAGTTTTTATTCTCACTACTCACAATACAGAGGATAAGCATTGTTTCCTAATCTGATAGAGTGTTCTGCTGGAATTTTGGTAATATAATAAATATTATATTGTGCTGTTTTGGTATTTTATGAAAGTGTATTGTCATCTTTAAATTTGATTGAGCAATATTAATTTTTTTACTCTGTGACTGAAGTCCCTGTGGTTTTTTTTCAGATTAAAACTATTTTTATTTTATATGGAAATATTTTTATTTGTTATATGCACAAATGCATCTTGAGTTTGTGGTGGAATACCAAACTCCTTTCCTTTTTTACTAGGTGATGTAAGTCCATTTCTATTTAGAGACTCCCAGATACATTTAGTCATATACCAGTTGTGGTATTTCACCTCCCATCCTCTTCTGTTTCCACTTTACTATCATTATTATTAGCATTTAGCGTTCACTTTTTTATTCCATTGCTTTCTGGAGGTTGCGCATCTCTACTGCTCGATTTCCTGCACAAAGGTGGTTCTAAGGTGTGGTGGCATGTGTCATTAATCATCTTCCTCAAGAGGCAGAGGCAGACTGATTTCTATGAGGATGAGCCCTCCCTGCTCTATATAGCAAGTTCCAGGACAGAAACAACAGGAAGGACTCACAGGGAGACACTGTCTCCAAAACAAACAAGCAAAGAAGCATGAGCTCTTATCCTGAAACACCTATTTGCTTTCGTTAAATCATATATTTTGGTGGTATTATTTCTTTTATTTTTCCTGATTTTTTTTATGCTGCCCTTATCCTCTGCTATGTTTGGTTACTCTTATTCTCCATTGAGTTATCATCTCTTTTCGTTGATGATTCTGTAGAAGAATTCCATGGAGGGAATGAAAAACAACACACCAAGATGACCTAGAAAGCTTCTCCCAGAAAATGACTTCTTTGAAAACATTTGCAAATGTTGCACTGAGATATCTCAGGCAGCTTTGTCTCTTCTTCTATTGTGTTGGGCTCTAAATTTCCACCTTGATTGTTTTCTATAAGTTGTTTTCCCCCCACTTTGGGTAATGCCTTCACCTCCAGGATGTGTCTTTGGCTGGCATATTTTGATATCTGCCACCTTTGATTCTTTCCCAAATCTTTTTTTTTTCTTTCAATTCACTGAATTTCTCTTTCCTCCAACTTGGTCAGTTTTAGTCAGCTTTATTTTGAATACTGTAAGTTATCTTACCTCCAGGTTTTCTTGAATTGATATTTTTTTCTTTTTAGTTGTTAAGAGGAAATGGAATAGATGGTCAGTGAGAGGAATATTCTGTATTTTGAAGAATTGTGCTATTATCTTTGTTTGGAAAGAAAGCAGAAAATTGTGGAGAATTGTGAATTGTTAGCAATAAAGTTCATCTCATTGATCTGTGTTATTCACAGAGATTGAGATGCCAAACATTATTTTTAATCAGTGTCTTTTAACATTATTATAGAAAAGTTTCATTTTTATGAAATTATCCTTCTTGGAAAGACAATACATTGAAAATGTGTGCAAATATTTTTCCTATTACATCATTAAATAGACAATGTAAAAAACAATTATTAGCAAGCTAAGTTGTTATCTTTGGGTTTCTAATGCTGTGAAGAGATACCATGACCATGGCAACTCTTATAAAGGAAAATATTTAATTGAGGTGGTGGCTTACAGCTTCAGAGGTTCAGACCACTATCATCAAGGCATGGATATTGGCAGTCACTGTGAAGGCAGACATGGTGCTGGAGGAAACGCTACAAGTTGACTTTAGGTAACAAGAAGTGGTCTGAGACCTGGCTGTGGCTTGGGCACAAATGAGGTCTTAAAGCCAACCTCTACAGTGACACACTTATGCCAACAAGTTCATGCCCATTCCACAAAGCCACACCTGCTAATCATGTGACTCCCTTTGGGAAACATTTTCTTTTAAACAACAACAATGGTTAGTATGTTTAACTTCATTTCACTATAATTTAAAAACTCACAAATTGAGGCTTATTTTCCAATGGCATTACCATTCTCTTCAATTTGCTCTATATTCCACCAATGACACCTGTGGTCAACCACCTGTTTACTCAAGACAATAATCAGCTGTCTCTGCAATTTTGTGTACCTTAGGAAATGAATTCATAGCCTGCATTCACAGGCCTAACTTGCTCTGCTACCTAACAGATTTTCCTTTCTGTTTAAAAAAGTGCTTTCATTTTTGTAAGATAAACTTGGAGACACGACAAAAATAAGCTAATAATGATTTAATGGGGCAGGGGATGAGTAGACATGAATTTAATTTGAAATAGCAATATATCTCTGCAATTCATCTTGTGGAAGATGTAGACATACCACAAACTCCTCCTACTTACCGTCTGCAGCTCTTGTTCCTTCCCGTAGACAAACTTACATATGTTTGTCTGTCAGAACTCTTCATCGTGTCTAGTATCCTCTAAGTTGCTTCTTTTTCATTTCCCCCCTTTTATGCACAATAGATTCTTTCCTACTACAATATATCTTGATGATAGTTTCCCCTCCCTCTATTCCACCCAGTTCCTCCTCACTTCCCCTCCCTGCCTGATTCACTTCTTCTCCTGTCACTCACTAAAAAAGACCAGGTTTCTAAGAGATAAAGACGAAGTCTGAGAAAACAAAATAAGGTGAAGCAAAAATCAAAACCTATCATTTTGAAGTTAGATATGGCAAACCAATAGGAGGAAAAGAGTCCCAAGAACAGGCACTAGAGTTAGAAACCCACTCATTCCCACAGGCAGGAGTCCCATAAAAATTCTAGGGTAAGAGCTATAATACACACAGAGAAGACCCGGGATAGCCCTACGTTTGCTGCCTCAGTCTCTGTGACCTCATATGTGCCTTACTGAGTTGATTCAGTGGGCCTTGTTTTCCTGTTGTCCTCCGCCTTCTCTGGCTATTACAATCTTTCTGCTTTCTCTTCTGTAGGATTCCCTGAACTCTGATGGATGAAATTTGATGGAGACCTAGAATTTTGACTCTCTCTCAACATGATGTCTGACTGTGGGTCTCTGCATATGTTCCCATCTGAATCCACAGGAAGCTTCTCTGATGATGATTGGATAAGGAACTGATCTGTAAGTATTGTAGAAAAACATTAGAAGTTATTTTATGGCTGTGATATAATGATTTAATTTAAATACTGACTTTCTATTAAATAAAGTTGTTTTCCTGATTAGCATACAAACCAGCAAAAATAAATAGAAGTGATCATCTTAATATCTGAGACACTAATTGCACCAAAAGGAATACTATATTAAAAATAATAGTTGAAGTTCCTAATCTTACTTTTGTGGTTTGTTCTTCTATGCCTCCTGAAGGATTCAGAGGTGTTTTTTTAAGTGATGTTCTTTACTTATCCTCTATGGCTATTTCTATCAAAAAGGAGAATAATTAAGCTCCTGGAAATTTGAGGCTTTTTATGTTTTGCCAAGAGATGTCTAAGTTCAAGTTCTGATAATTTGAAATGAAGTCAAACAGACAAAGCACTTAACCTGAAGTGAAAATTAATGGCTGAAGACGAAGTAGCTTCCTACATATTTAATTACTCACAGATATAAAAGTCAGTGGTCAAGACCAAAAGGAATCCTTTGACATACTATTGCCATGCATGGTATTTTCCATCTAAAAAAACTTTAAGTTTTAGGAAATGTTTATAAGAAAGCAAAATTTTAAAATAATAGGTTAAATAACACTCCTATTATACTCTGAGACTATTTGAAAACTATTACAAGTTACAAAATGAAAAGAGAAAAAAAAATAACAAAACAAAATATTTCCTTTTTGATAGAATACCACCAAAGGAGAACTGAGGACAAACAATTTGTTGAGAACATGAGAATTTTAAAAGCAATAAGGAATCCTAGTTGATCAAATGGGAGAACAGATAGAGAAACTCACCCATTTCTTGGGTCAGTTTGTCTCATTAATACAGCTGATTCTGCAAATGAATAAGGAAGATAGAATTTTCACACAAACTATCTTTCCTATTTCTAGGTTCACTAAGACTAATCAAGAGCTATTTGTTGTTCCCAACACATGTAGAAGGTAATTGTATAAACCCAGGAGCTCAAATGAATGGTATCTAGAGAAACAGGCAATGAGTTAGGAAGACTATGATTCACTAGGGTATGTATATATTGTATTTGTCAGTAATCTTATGAAAAATGTTTCTTTACTGTTCCAGATTCATGTGCTTCCTGTGATTGAAGTGTCTTTCTCGTCATCATTCATCTCTTGATTTGACCTTAACTTTTTATCCCTGTTTTAGTTGATTGCCAAGGGTTGAAAGCTAATATGATATCTGGATAGTAATTGCGATTTATCAGTACTCTAACATTCTACAGTAGAATAAATTGCTACAGTTAGTGATGGATTGCATTGGCTAGGTTTCAAAACTGGCTTTTGATAACCTTTGTTTTATCGAGGCAGTTTCATCAAATGTAAGTTTGAAATGTACAATTAGAGACCATTTTTCACCAACAGCACACTCTACTTCTGCAAAAGGAAAATTTTGCATTCATTGTAACTATTTTAGATTAGAAGCTAGAATACAATACATATATAAGAAAAACTTGTAATATTAGAGTATTTCTTTCGAAATTAAAAAGGAAAAGTGAATGCTAGTAGCAATAAACTGTGGAAGCCATTATTTAAAATAGGATAAAATACTATGTAGACAGTAAGAATATAAACATTAAACAATAAAAATTAAAGTGATCTGGCATATATTTATAAAACTCTTGTTTAACATATTATCAGAGCCTTAAAGAGAGGGTCATTGATGAATCCCAGATAACCCATCCATCAGATTATTTTATTAACCCTGTTCTGGTTTACTTTCTTTTTAATATTTTTCCTGGTTTACTTTTTATTACTTTAAAAGCTCAATGATCAAAGCCACTTGGAGAAAAAGCTTTTATTTGTCTTACACATTCTGAGCATAGTCCACCACTGAAGGGATTAGGAGAGGAATTCAAGCAGGAGCAAAGGCAGAGAAAAGTTCCTTGGTATTTGCTCACCAGGGTTTGCTCAAATTGCTTTGTTATACCACGCAGGATCACTTGCCTAGAAGTGACACCACCAATAGTGGACTGGTACCTCCCATTTCCATTATCAAGGAAATCTAGACTTACCTATGGGCCATCTGATGTAAGCAACTTCTCAGTTATGGTTCCCTCTTCCCAGTTAAACCAGGACTTCTCCAAGTTTTTTAACTTTTTCCAACACAATATTCTTATTGATTATTTGGGAATTTCATATTATATACCCCCATCATACACACTTCCCAGTCCTTCATGTCTGCTCCCCTCCCTTGTGACTTCCTCCTGCAAAGAAGGTGCTTTAAAAAAAGGAAAGAAAAACAGATCATTTTGTGTTGTCCATATACGCACTGAAGCATGGTAAAACTTCCAGTAACCTAAGGAAAAGTCAGTTCTTCTCCACCTATACCCCTGCCAGAAGCCATAAATTGTAGAGAGCTACACTTCAGCATCTCTGTCACAATTTCTTTAAAGAGTTCTCTGTGATGGCTTCCTTTTTATACTTTTTGGGGGCAGGAGCGGGCTTAGAGTAGAGTTACTCAGTATGCAAGCAGACATGGTGCTGGGTGGTCGCTGGGATTCCTACATTTTATGGGCAACAGGAAGTCAGCTGAAATACTGGGCAATATCCAGAGCAAAGGAAACCTCACAGCCCTCTGCCACAGTAACATACCTCCTCCAATAAGTTCTTACCCACTGCAACAAAACCACATCTCTTAATAGTGGCACTTCCTGTGGAATTGTGTCTCTGTGTATGGCAGTCAGAGTCTGCTGTGCTTTCCTGCCTATGCACACCTAGCCTAGCAGACCTGATTCATCCGCCTGCATGAAATGGGATGCTGAATGGCAGACATACTCTCAGCTACTTTTCTCCTAACCCTGAAAGAGTATACAAGCACCTGGACCAGGTGTGTGTGGCTGTTCACGCAGGTTAGTCCCAAACATATGGGTGCTATTTTGTAGGCAGAGACTGCACTTGCTTTTTTGGCCGTCCAGATGCAATCATACGGAAGCTTATATTAATTACAATACTGCTTGGCCAATGACTCTGGTGTATTTCTAGCTAGCTCTTAGATCTTAAATTAACCCATTTATATTAATCTGTGTATCACCATAAGGCTGTGGCCTACCAATAAATATTCTAGCCATCTTTCTCCTTCTGCAGCAGCATGGTGTCTCCTTGACTCCACCTACTTTTCTCTTTATATCTCTGTTCAGATTTCCCACCTGGCTTTGCTCTGCTTAGCCATTGGTTGAAACAAATTTATTCATTAACTAATGATAATAAAACATGTTCACAATGTAGTTGGAGCATGCTCGTTCATTTCCCAGCCACCTAGATCCAAAATAATAACACAGAAACTGTATTAATTAAAACTCTTCTTGGTCTATTAGCTTATGCATATTTCTAGCTAGCTCTTACATCCTAAATTAGCCCATTTCTATTAATCTGGGTATAACTACATGGTAAGGTTCTGTTTAATGTCTGGCATCTGATGTCTGTCTCCTGTGACTGCTACATGGCTTCTCCTTGACTCTGTCTACTCTCTCCTCCTCTGTTTGCTTGAAATCCCTGTCTCACCCTATTCTGTCCTATTCTGTGCTACAATAGGCCCCAAACAGCTTTATTATTCATTAACCACTGGTATTCACAGCATACAGAGCAGAATCCCACATCATCACAGCATACAGAGTGGAATCCCACATCATGCCATAATGACAATGGACTGAACCTCTGAAACTGTAAGTAATCTACCCCCACTTAAATGTTTTCATTTATAAGAGTTGTCATGGTGTCTCTTCCTAGCAATAAAAATCCTAAGAAAGTCTACAATGCCAGCTGTGTCTGCCAGCTTGGTATGCACCCTCACCCCCATCAAACACATTTGCAGCTGCTTCTGTTTGTTACTGCATTATAAGAGAAGAAAATCCTGAGGGATTTTCTTGACAAGTTGGAGGCTGAGCTATTTAGGGTCTTACCCTACAGGCTCCTATCTTATTTTGCTAATGTAGAATAGATTTCTTGCTAATGCCTCTAATTTTATTAACAATACATTCTTGCTTCTAGCATATACCTTGTTGGTATGTTAAGCTCTCTACTACATTTTTAAGCACATACACACACAAACACACACGCACGCACACACACACACACATTCTGTATTTCTTTTTGCCACACATGTTCTTTTTTCACTGTGGACCTGAAAGAGTGATTGCTAATAAGCACAGGACACAGTCAATATTGGGTCATTTTAAAATTTCTTCCACTAAGGGAATCAGTCCATTCACTTTATATTTAGTCTCAGATAAGTGTTGCATGGAGCGTGGGTCCTTTGTTCTGTCCTGGCTGCCTGGCTAGCTTACACCTGAAATAATCACACAGAAACTGTATTCATTTAAAAACTCCCTGGCCCATTAGTTCTAACTTCTTATTGGCTAACTCTTATGTCTTGATTTAACCTATTTCTATTAAATCTGTGTATTGCCACATGACTGTGGCTTACCAGCAAGTTTCTAACCAGTGTCCATCTCAGGCAGGAGATCCATGGCATCTGCCACTCTGCCCTTCTTCCCAGCATTCAGTTCTGTCTACTCTGTCTACCTAAGTTCTTCCCTATCAACTAGGCCAAGGCAGTGAAATGAAATGCAACACATAGACAGAAGTAATTCCGACACCAGATAAGTTCTTACGACATAGTTAAAAAGTAGACACATTTTTATTAAAATATTATTAGAATAATTTCTAATCATTGCACTCTTCTAAAACCTCTTGAGTTGTGATTCTGTGGTTCAAATGGCTATCTTCTAGCTATGTTTGAGAACTTCTGTCTGCTTGGAACTACAGTCTGAAAACTCTTTTTCCCTAACTTACTTTCAGTCATTGTGTTTCATCACAGGGAATATTAACCCTAACTAACACAGTTTGCTTTTAAATATCAGTTGATTAATGGCCTTGAGAAGGGATTCTCAACCTTCCTTATGGTGCAACCCTTTATCACAGTTCCTCATGTTGTACAGACCCCCAACCATAAAATTATTTCATTGCTACTTCATAACTATAATTTTTGCCAGTGTTCTGAAATGTACATGTTCTCTTTATCAGTGTGGCCATCATATTTACCTGTTGCTTACAGTAAAATTCCTAAATTTGTTTGAACGTCACTTCTGTGACTTTTGCTCTGAGTAACACTGTTCCATTCTAGTAAGGCAGTCACTACTTTTGAGGCACAACACATTTTGTCTTAAAATATTTTTTTCCTAATTTAAGTGCCTAACATATGAAATGAATTTGGACTTTACTAGAAGCTAAGTCTACTTGCTAAAATGGCCATATGTGAAGATTAATTAAATTTACATAAATTGGGCAAGCTTAGAAAGATATTGCAAAAGAAGGAAATTTAAAGGTTCTGAATATATATGACTTTCAAAATAAGAGAATAAATAGAAGTCAAATTCTTAGAAACTAGCTCATGACTATAAATATCCTAATAGTTTTTTCTAAAGTAAAATGAATTATTTTATAACCTGAGATAATGCATTATTTGTAGCAGGTAGAATACAAGAGCCTATAGATAAGCAATTATCACAATTTTCTACAGTGAAATTATCAGGCAAGATTCACAGTACTACAACAAAATACCAGAGGTAGTCAACTTTGAAGCAAAAACATACATATTGCCTTGTGTTTTCAGTAGTTTTAGTCTATGTCCACTTAATCTTGTTACTTTCTCTGTAAAATAACATAGTATATCATGGGGGAATTAGATGAAGTCAGTGAATAATCAATACCTGTTTATAACATGATAAGCAAGAAATAAAGAGAAAAACTACAATTCAAATGTACCCTTAAGGGCATGTCCTCAAAGACTCAGCCTCCTCCTACAAAATCCCATCTTCATCCTTCATCTCTTCCAAAGTACCATATTCTACGAACAAAGCCTTTTTCAAATGGGATCCTTTTGAAACATTCAAGATCCTGGCATAGCAAACAATATATACATTTGATGTTCACTACATAAAAAATATTTTATTTAATATATATGCATATACATTTATGAAATTCTCAACATTTACTGTTAATAAGGTCAAGTAATAATTCAGGTGCAAATAAATCTTCCATTGTTAGAACAGATTATGTTTTCTTTAAGTTGAGTGCAAGGCAAGTAGTTAATTCATTTTCAAGAAGTACATTGAGGAGAACATATAATTTCAACTACTATAGACACGTTCAGTTTACTGTTAAGATCACATTGTAGGATCTTAACATCAATCTTAGATGCTGAACCAAAATCATGGATAAAAAAGTGACTTCATATTCTGGCTTTGTGCTAATTCTTGAACCTGTGTTTATTGAATGGAATGTTTATGAAACAGCTTGCATCATAAAGTGTATTTTTTTATATTGTGTGTTCTGTAATACATTGGAACTTATGAATTTTTGAAGAGCAAACAATATCATATGTCTGTTAAAGTTGACAATTAATGAGATATGATTACTACTCAAAATAGGGAAATAATACTACCAACAAATTTGTCAATCACATAGTACTTATGGACATCCTTATGACCATGTGAGAAGGGAAAGTATGGCAGACAGGTAATTTTGTGTGTATTTAAATTTATTTCTCTGTGACCTTCATCCTTGCTGCTTTATAACAGTTTTAAATCTTTGCTTACAACTCTAACACCTAGGATAGTTCATCGATTCTGACCAATCATTGGCACATCTAATCAGTACCAGACATCACGTCCATATCTGAGGCCATGGCATCTGGGCCCTATATATGGGTAAAACTAAATAAAGCTGAAGCAGCGTAGGCTTCTTTGAAATCTAGAATTAAGAATAAGAAATCCAGTTTCAGCTAGGGTTATTCTCTTGGAAGGAAAAGAGCTCACATAATGGGAAAGCCTTCTGGTTCCATATGGACTGAATAGCCAGGAAAGCTGGTCTGCAGGGAGAGCAGGAAGCAGATGCCCAGGAAGAAACACAAAGGATGGGGGAGGAGAATGAAGGGACAGATTTGCAATTTCTGGAAGGTTTCCAACTTCCCAGTGTTGTCTGCTCTGCTCTCCCTTGAGTTACAAAACCACTCCTCTGTAATTAGAACAAGTTGTCCTCTGTGGAAGCAGCATTCATGCTGCTGTTTACTATTTGGAGAAAAAAAAAGTTCTGATTTGTATGGACAGATGCCTTTAGATTGACAGCTTTTACACAATAAGGGATAGCTCAAATTAGCTAAGTAGATAAAGACCTGTGGCTCCTCACATCAGCTCTCATCCATATCCATTACAATCCAAAGAACCAGAAGACCAGAACACAAGTCTCCAATCATCCCTGATTTACTGACGTAAGAGCCAGCACCTTTTCTTCGGCAATAAGACCAAAGGTTACTGGGATCTTTACATGCATTTCTTAGATCATTTCTGCCTCTTGGATTATTTCTAATATAAAGATCAAAAAGGTCGTCCTTGTCCATAAAAAGTTAGAAGAATGTCTTTTATTAAATCTTAGTTCGAGATGAGCTAAGAAAAATTTGAGTTCAAACTTAAAAGTTTAATGAGTTTTATAAGGGAAAATATATACATTAAAAGAACTATAATTAGATACTTTATCAATCACAGAAATAAAAAATTTATTGCATTCCTTACATACTACACACAGTTCTGGTCTCTCATAAACTCAGAGGTTGGCACCAATGTTAAGGTGAGTTAAAAGATCTGTGACAAATGAATAAAGTTAATGTTACGTCTGATTTTCTAACTTAAGTAGTTAAATCTAGAAGGGGAAATAAATTCTCTTTGGGAAAGGCCATGCAGTTGAAAAGAGAAACATTTAAAGTCCAGAGGAAAGGCTTGAGGCTTTATAATAGTGGTTGGCCACAAAACTAAGAACCTGCAAAGTACTTCTCAAAAGGATAAAGAGAAAGGAAATGTATACACAAGAAAATCATTCTTAATCAGGCAGAGGCCTGGGGAATTGAATGTCTGGCACCAGGAGGCCTCTGAGAGTCTAGCTGTTCATTCAGAAAAAATCTATTGCCTGGTGTTGTTATAATGTCCCATGCCAGAAGTGAGATAATCAACTAGAGAAAAAGCAATGTGTGACTTTGATAAAACAAAAATGAAACCGAGATATAGATTTCCAATAAGAGTACAGAGCAAGTGAGAGAATGTATGGATCAAGCAGAAGATTCCTAGTACACATGACTACAAGGTTTCAAGTAACAAAATAAAATATATTGGATTTAAACAAATTGATATGTTCTTGAATCCATAGTGATAAATTATAATTTGAATAAGTAGAAGTAAGCATGTTATGCAGATGAACCCCAAATGGTTTGCGCTGACACTAATGTGTCATGGAGGGAAAGAACAACTGTCCTTTTCTATGAGTACCCTTAGATGCAGTGACTTTTATTTGCTTGTGATGATCTTCCTAAGATTTGTTGTGTGTAGATATTAGGGAATCGACAGGAGCTTAAATAGAACAAAATATAAGAAAAAAGAATTTGCAGTCTTCTGTTTCTGGAGCTTGAATGATCTTGTTTATCAGATTTTAGACAATAGACCTCCAGATTCTCTGCAGCTCCCACATCGGCATTAGGCTTATAGATACATAATTGGCTTCTCTTTTCCAGAAGCCTCAGAACTTGACCACAGCTATACTTCTGACATTCCAGTGTCTGTAGTTTCTAAAGGACCTGTTAGGGAACATCTCAACTTCCATAATTACACAACAAAGCTTCGCTAATTAATCTCCTCTTACCTATGAGTCTGTCTATTTCTTTGCTTCACTCTATCAGTCTGTCTGTCTATCTATCTATCTATCTATCTATCTATCTATCTATCNNTCTATCTATCTATCTATCTATCTATCTATCTATCTATCATCTGTCTATCTATTTCTAATCTATTAACTGATCTATTTATGCATTCAATTGGCTTTGTCTCTCTGGGGAACATGACACTTTTAATTTTATTGACAATGACAAAGGTGTCAAAGTAACAACCCTGATGTTCAATAACAAAGGGACCTGAATAGAAAATACACATGAGCTCCCTATATACCTACACAATTCTTTGGTGAAATTTAAAAAGTCTAAAATAAAAAAGGCGAGTTAAAACGCAAGTGTTCTGCCTCTAAACTGTTAACATCCTGAAGATAAAACACTGCATGTTTGCCCTTCAATCCCCTTGCATATATAGACACATAACATAATCTATACAGCATATGGGTATGTGGATTCATTTTTTGAACAAATGAGGAAAAAAAGGAAGTAGGTACTAAGTATATACAAATAGTCTTAGTTGATGACAAGTTATAAACCATGTCTAAAATTTTCAGGGGAGCTTAGAAAATTATAATCAGAAATTAACCACTGCAATTAGTTTTATGGAATAAATTCAAAAGACAGCTATAATCAGAAATTGGCCTGTGTCATTAGTTTATGGTAAAGATTCAAAAAGTAGCAGGTTATATGCTAAGATTTTTGTGCATGTGACATCTCTTTCCATATTAAGATGCTATTATGTTATATTTTTATAACTATTAATTTCTTTAATTTGCCATTTGATGTTAATGTTATCCAGATACAATGTGCCTCAACTTATCTCTTAATTGGCCTATAATCCATTTTACATTAAGATGTCAATCCACTTAACTTCTCCACTTTCACATTACTTTTCTTCTTTTGCCTTCATTGATCAATTTTTATCTTCTTGTTTCTGATTCAGATCAATAGATACCTATCTGGAAAGTTATTTCCCATGTCTTTGGACCCAAGATATGTGCTGTGGTTTTTTTCTTCTTTATCTCAAAAACTTCCATAGCTTTTATTTTCAAATTTTTATATTGGTTCATCTATATATCCCTGACTGGCTTGTCTTTGTCATATAGACTGGTCTATCTGAACTCATAATATTCTTTCATTATCTATCTTTAGATATTTGAGATTGGAGCTGTGTGTCTCTGTTGGATGAGGCTGCTTGTTCATTCCTGGCTGCCCAGAACTGAAATAAAAAACACACAGTAACTGTATTAATTACAACGCTGCTTGGCCAATGACTTAAGTGTATTTATGGCTTACTCATATCTTAAATTAACCCATCTCCATTAATCTTGTATCGCCATGTGGCTATGGCTTATAGGGTAAAGTTCTATCATGTATCCAGCATCTGTGTCTGGCAGGGCTAAATGGCTTCTCATGACTCTGTCTTCTTTCTCCCAGCATTCAGTTTAGTTTTCCCCACCTCACTCTACTACGCCCTATCACAGGCCAAAGTGTCTTCTTTAATCATTAGCCAATAAAAGCAATAAATATACAGAAGACCCTCCCACATCATACCCCCATATCCAGCTTTGTTGTAGCAAAACATATGACAGTGTGTATTTTGGTTTTCATCCTTGAAACATTTATTATCATTGCTAATGTACTTTCATACTTGCACTTATTAAATGACTGTAAAGTCTATAAGAACAAATATGCTTTTGTTCCTCTTGCATCTAACATGATATTTGAACCTTGGAAGGATTAGCAAAAGAGAAAATGGATTAATGTAATAAAAAGGAGGACTTTTTATAATTTGTGAAATGGTAGACAAAATTATCATTTTTACTCTCAGAGAAGTCAAATTCTCATCAATAATCCCTTGTATCCCATTCTAGGGTCATTTAACACAGCTTCAGACCATCCTACTGCACACCTTATTATGAAATGCTAATTTTAAATTCCTTCATACTACCATTAGATTCTACATACTATGTAACCAGTCATTAAGTTGTTTAGCATAAGGAAACTATTTTAGAGCATACATGGCTTGGAATCCACATTTATGCAGATACACAGAAATGAACATAAGGTAGACACTCTTTGCCGCAAGATTCTCCTACTTCAGATTTGCCTGATTTTCAGCAACTACATAATACAGAGACTATGCTTTTTGACTCCATGTGGATATACTGCACTACATAAAATATATGATTTCCCTCAGTGTCTAAATCCAAAAATGCCTCCTTATGTTGGGCACAACTACTGCTCTCTCCTAGAAATTTTGCTTATCAGGTGAAATAAGAAAGTTATAGTTTTTCATGTGCACCAAGTATACCATATATGAATATCTCTCTGAGGGAATACAAGGAAAGAACCATAGACAAATAGGCATTTACTTTACTTGGATAACAAGAGCTGGTCTGAGCTTAAAAAGTCTGCAGCCAACCTTTGGGGCGTTGGGATGCTGTCACAGAATTGTAGGAATTTAGCTATTGCCTGCAGAATTGATTTTCTCTTTCAAACTGTTAAAAAAAAAGTCTCCACTAAGGAGAGGTTGAGCTGGTCCCTGCATGGAGTCTTCACTCCTATGTTCTAGTCTCTTTGTTGTGAGAAGATACACTGCAGGCTACTGAAAGAGAAACTTGGACACCAATCCAGCCTCAAAAACCTTTGACCTACAATCTATTCTGTCTGCAAGATGTCCTGGGGAAATGGTGGTGCAGAACTTGTGGCAGTGGCCCACCAGTGTCTGGTTTAACTAGAGACCCATGTCTGATACTGCCTGAATGGTCAGTAACTGGAGATGGGATAGCCAAGAGATCTAGGGTAGAACCAATCACAACTGGTATTCAAAATCAATGAAATGGTTCCTAAAGATATTCTGCTGTACTTATAGATTGGTACCTTGTCCAGTCATCGTCAAAGTGGCTCCCTCCTGTAGCAGATAAGAGCAGATGCAGAGTCTCACATTCAGACATTATGTGAAAAGAGTGTCTAAATGGGAAGTATCCTTTGGGTCCCTCTGCTCCAACCTCCTTGAATTCCAGGGAAGAGGGGCAGAAGGATTGAAGGAGTCAGAGAAGGCAAAGGACACCAAGACATGGAACATAGAATCAGCTAAACAGTTCACCTATGGGCTCACAGAGACTAAATTGGCAAGCCTGGGCCTACGTGGGTCTGTACCAGGTCCTCTGTTAACTTGGTTTGTGGAACTCCTAACAGCTGGAGCAGATATGTCTCTGACTCTTTCGACTTCTCTTGGCACTCTTTTTCTCCTGTTGAGTTACCTTTTCTAGCTTCAGTATGAGGGTTTCTGTCTTGTTTTATTGGACTTTGTTTTGTCATGCTTGACTGTTGTCTCTTTTAGGCCTGCTTCTTTCTAATGGAACATGTAGAGGAAGTGGATCCAGGAGAGAATGCAGGTGGAAAGGGTCTGGGAGGAGTGAAGAGAGGGGAAGCAGTGATCAGAATTTACTGTATGAGAAAAGAATCTATTTTCATTTTTTTAAAAAGTCACCCCTAAATATCTAATTCAGATTCGGTGTATAAATGAACATAAGTCTGTTTACGAAGAAAATGCCAGACATTTTCCTGTGAAGACTATCTTCCAATTCATGAGAAAATTTTATTTTATTGTGACTCTGTGTGGTAAATATACTTACCTGTCATTAAGAGACCTCACTTATTGTTGCTTCTAATCTTTCAGCATTTCCTTAAAAACAACAGCAAAACAACAACAACAAAAATAAGTTACTAAATTCAAATACTTTTAGAAACTAATAGAAAGAATATAATCATGCATTTTTAGCAAGCAACTCAGAGAAATCAGTCAAGAACATCTTGGGGACTCTGCATCCTTTAGCATCAATAAATACCTGTTCTGAAAAGAAAAGAGGATAAAAACCAATTTAAAATAATTTTGAAATTTGAACAAAATGATTTTTTTAAAGTATGACTTAGTGAAAAACCTAAGGAGTGAAAAACTAGAGAATTAAAATATAAAACATACAGTAATATTACAAGATCATCTACTTCAACAATTTTTAATTCCTTAGTTCATGCCTATCTGTGCTTTCCTGGGCAAATTATTTTTTTTAAATTTTTTTTATTATGTATACAATATTCTGTCTGTGTGTATGCCTTCAGGCCAGAAGAAGG
>LOEQ01002860.1:65570-81180 GCA_001685075.1 Bramus lutescens | reverse complement strand
AATATGAGCAAAGAGGTCAAGACCATGATGGGGACACCCACTGAAACAGTCTACCTGAGCTAATGGGAGCTCACCAACTCCAGTCATACTGGGAGAAAACAAGCATAGGACCAAACTAGTCCCTCTGAATGTGGCTGACAGTTGCCTGGCTGGAGCAGACTAAGGGGCCTCTGGCAGTGGCACCAGGATTTATCCTTATTGCATGTACTGGATTTTTGGGAACATATTCTCTTTGGATGGATACCTTGCTCAACCTAGATATAGTAGGGAGGGCCTTGGACCTTCCCCAAAGCAATGCACCTTACCCTCTCTGAGGATTGGATGGGGGTGGAGTGGGAAGGTATGTGAAGGGAAAGGGAGGAGGGGAGGGAAAAACAAGAGGATAAAAAAAAGAAAAAACAGAATCCATATAGAAAAAGGAAAAGTGGGAAAAAGAGAGACAATAAAATAATAAAAAGAAAAATGCTACATAAAGTTTGGAAATACACATGGAGTCTGCTTCCTGTATGCTATTGTGTTTATTTTGGATTTTTTTTTTTGATTGCTGGAAAGCAAAGGACAGCTGCTAAAAGACCTGGAGTTGAAAAAGGGGCTGGGGTAATAAACCAGACTAGGTATTTTTAGAATGACTTAATTTTTAAAAAGTCAAAATATGTATTTGTTAAATGAAAATAAAAAAATGTTTTGGAGAAGTTTTGCTTTTGTTTCCTCAGAACATAAGAGGCTATGGATTCGTTTCGGGTTTACTAGTGTCTGGTTTGATCAGGAAAGAACTCCTAAAACTTGACAGGTGATATCTATCAACAAATGTTATTACTGGTCTTCCCAGGACTTAGACATTATCTCAAATTTCTCTCTGGGATCCAAAAATTATTTCACCCACTTTCAACAGTGAGTAGTCTAGAAAATACAACATTCATCTTCTTAAGAGAAAAGAAGGTGTGGGTGGTCTATGGTTATTTTATGAGTCATAGATGTTTATTATATTTAGAGGAATATAGAATTATAGAATAAAAAGACAGCTATAAGTCTCAGATATTATTCTTTGGCATGAGTATTTGTAAATGGGTACAAATTCAAAGTCAATTTTTTCACATAGTATATATGTTTTACTCTTGTTTAAAGAACTTTTGTATATTGATAAAAGTTTAAGGTAGTTTTTGTTGCAATGCACTGTAACTATGTTTCTAGTCTTTTAAAGGATTTTGTATATTAATACCAATTTAAGGTGATTTATTACAATTATATATATACATACATATGTCTCTGCTCTTGTTTAAAATATTGTATCTATGCAGTCAATTTGAATATATAAGGAAAATTCTAGTTTTTGAAAGCTATTATTATGAACTATTTAGGTTAATCAAGAAACACAGATCAGTAGTTAGTCATCTGTACCAATCAAATTTACAGATATGCTAGGTATGCTTTCCAAATCTTATAGGGATATATTTTAGATGGATAGTTGGTCTTAAAACCTTTAAAAGACCTACAGAATATGGCATTATTTTTTTTTAATTTAGGGCTTTGCATTGCAGTGAGACATATCTGCTTCTGGGAGCACCAGTTTACTTCAAAAAGGATGATGGAGATTGAAGAAACTTCATAGAAGTTTTCTTTCATTGTGGCAAACTTAGCCACTGAACAAAAAACTGCTGTTGCCTTTGACTGCTAACTATGTGCTATGCAGAATGGACATGCAGGACCTATGAGAAAGTGCTGCAAACATTGCCAAATAAAGGTGGGATGGTCATTCAGGGTTCCTGCTTCACAGAATAAATGCTGGACATTCTGCAGATCACAGAAGAGAGTGACTGACAAGCTGCCAATATAGGTGGGAGAGTCTTCTAAATGCTGTTTCACTGAAAAGTTTGTCAGATACTATGGGTGTGTAGGCTGAAGATGGATGCCCCAATGCTGCAAAGGAACTTTTGGTGACTGTCCAGGCAGTCAGATGTCTCTGTCACTTCTAGAGTTTTTAGAAGTCATTTACAATGCACTTTTTTATTAAAATAATATGATATCCTTCTAGTGCTTTGATGGAGTTGAAGATTAGATAGCTGTAGTTGCAGTTTTTCTTAGATATGATAGAAAGTAAATTAGGCATAAAATTTTGGATTTACTAAAATAGGATAGATTATGGAATATTTTCTTTAAATTTACCAGATGCAAATGAATTGAAATGTGCCCAACCTCCATTTTTTGATAAGAAAATAGTTTCTGACTTTTTAAATACCTTCTCCATGGTCACCAAATGAGGAGAAATGCCAGACTTCCAGCCATGTTCCTTAGAGCACTCATTGCTGCTTCTGTTTGGAGTATATGATGCTTTCTTTTCTGAATTGAATTTCTATGTAATGACAATAAAAATTATAAGCTACACCAAGGTAAACATTCTTTGGTTGGTTGTAATAAAAATCATGCAAAATCTATGAACTTTATATCCTAAAATAATTCCAAAAACACATATCTTAATATGACAATGTTTTCTCCTGGCTTTAGCCTCTCTCTCTCTCTTTCTCTCTCTCTCTCTCTCTCTCTCTCTCTATATATATATATATACACATATATATATACACACACATATATATATACNTGTGTGTGTGTGTGTGTGTGTGTGTGTGTGATAAAAATAGGCTCTAAAGCAGAGGATTTTTTTCTTCATCATGTAGTACTGTGCTACACTTAACAATTTGTGGTTCAACTTCATTACTGTCATACACTTCATTATCGTAGAACTTAAGAGGAGTTAATCTGTACATATTTTAAAATAAAAAGATCTTGACATCTTAAATTGAAAATATATCCATAAGATTTTCTTGCCCCTATATTTAATTAAGGAGAAATTAAATTATTTTCTTAGAGATAGAAACTCATATGATATACTTTGATATATAATTAAAATACTTATGTACTTTGCCTAATTAAAAATAGGCACTCATTCAAAATTACAAGACATCCAATGTGTCTATGATGTTTATAAATAACAGACAAAATGCCTGGAAACAAAAAGCAAAAGAACATAATTGTGCTCATATATTAACCTACAGTTCCCTCCATCCCCTGCCTTTTCTCAATAAAATCCTGTGGAAAGTAAGGTCTTCCCTGCACAGCCTTAAAAAGAATTCCAATATAGACACAGCATCAAGGCAAACCATTATAGCTTGGAGTTTGATTGGATTTTATTTTCTCTTCTTTATTATTTTACCCGGGGTGCTATGACCACAACCCAGAATGCATTAGTCATGCTTAGATCAGAAGATGACTTCTCTGAAAGGATGTGAAGGGATTCATGAATGCAAAATGGAGCCAAAGAGCTCTCCTGCTTTATAGTTGCATGCATGACTTTAATTATAGAAAAGAGCTACTATCTTAGAAGACAAAAAGTATTTGTGTAAAATCCCCAAACAGAATTTGGATTAGGACCGGGGATATGCCTAAATAATTGAACTAAAGAAAAGAGATAATGGAATTATGGATGGAATATGGAAGAACTAAAACATGGTTAAAAGACATTTTAAAAAAGAATTTTCCTAGATCTTACATAAAAATTCATCAAAATACAGTTTGTTATATTCATTTCACCCACAAACCCTTCAAGCACTACCTTTGTTTTTTCCTAAATTTTGAGTGATGGGGGCTGCAATTTTGGACAGTGTTTCTTTTTAAATAGAAATAATGTATATGAATGACTGGGGCAAATGTGCTTTTATTTTTATACCTATCTTCTAGCACATTGAAACACTGCAAAGGAATAAATAAATTTCTGAACACAAATTTCTTTTGAAGACTGGATGACAAAAAATGTATAAAAACTGAATAATAATAAGAAACAAGGCTACATCTGTAACAAGAATTATCCTATCCAAGAGAAGCCCAACACCAAACAACTGCTATTCTGTTTTCTACCAACATTTTAGAAAAAGAAAAAAAAATAATTCTAATTTTTCTTAATTTGTTTTTTAAAATATGGAAAAAATCAGCCCATATAATCAAGTTTACTAAGGCTAGGTACTCTGGTTTATCCTAACAGTCCATTTATTGTAAATGCTGTTATAAGCTCGTTTAATGATTGGAAAGTGGGAGATGTAATGAGACGGTTATTGCTACAGAGCACATGTCCTCAAGAAAGACTAAGAGACCTTCTCATACCTTTTACACACAGGATTACAGGTGAGCAGCTTCTGCTCTCACATGTTTATAACCAGTGTGCTGCTTCTCCACAGGTAGAGAATCCACGAACTGACACTTACAAAATTCTGTGGCAATGAACCGTTATTCTTTTGGATCTGATTATCACAGATATTTGTTCAAACAGAAATTGGTTGACAAAATACTTGCATTATCCTGATACAAAAACAGATAAGAGCACAATAAACAACTCCATAAGACAATGGCTTTAAGGAACAAACTCATCTCAAAAACAAACAACAGCAAACTGAATCCAACAGTTCATTTGAATTAGTCATCATGATCACTTGGGTGTTATTCCTGGGATGCAAGGATAGTTAATCAACATTAACAGAATGTAGGGGGAAATATGATTATATCCATTGATACAGATACAGCATTTAACAAAGTATAACATTTGTTTATGTTCAAACACACAAGAAATTGTATGTAGAAGCAATGTACCTCCATATAATAAAATTCATATATCACAAACCAAAAACTCACCTTACACTAAATGGGAAAGTTTGAAACCTTTCTTTCTAATATATGGACTAAGACAATCATGTACACGTTTAATATGATGATAGAAGTCCAAGCTACCCAAGAGAAAAGCATGTTCAGAAAGAGGAATTTATATAGCAACTGCTTGTCAGTCTTCATAAGTAGAAAATCCCAAAGGCCTCACCAAATGAGATACCAATTCAGTTAAACAGCAGGATACAAAACCAACATAGAAGACTCACTGGCTTTGTTGTGTCATATTGGCAAATTATCTGAGATGGCCATCCACAAAGAAATTCCACTGACAATGGCTGTGAAAATAACTAAATACATATTCAATCAAAGATTAAAAGGTCTTTACATTATGAAGTGCAAATTATGAGAAAGGTCTCTTCTCATGAGAGATATGAACAGGGTCCCTTAGTCTTTCTTGAGGACGTGTGTTCCATAGCAATAACCCTCTCACTTCATCTCTCACTTTCAAAAGTCAAAAGGGAGATTCAAATGTTCCAGGTTTATAAATTGGATGAATCAGTATTGATAAAATGTCTACACTATCCATACCGGCCTACAGACAGGGTTAAACACCATCAGAATACCAATGGGAGAACATTTGAAAGTCTACATGAATTCTACAAAGTTGTATACAAAGTGTTAATCATCTCTCAATGTAGATCTAGGGCATATATAACTACCTTGTAAATTAGATGGCAGAGCAGGGTGGTGATAGGCACAGATGTTGGTGGCAAAGTCCTAGGCTTTGATTTGCAATTCATTATTGGTGACCCTGGCAATGTATCAAAGCTTTCCAAGAGTCAGTATTTTCATCTACAATTGAGATGATCATTTTCTCATAGAATCATTTTAAAGCTTAAATTAGGTTTGAAGGATAATTTCAATTGGATAGTAAGTCATATANNNTATATATATACATATCCATGTGTGCTAAATTACTTTGTGAACTAGAAAATTAGTCATTTTCTTGAAAAGAGAGATGCATGATAAATGAAAGTATTATATTCTATTTCTAAACTTCACCTTCCTTTTATTTTAGGCATACAAACACATCGAATGACTTGAAACATGAAGAAAGCTATTTTGAAGGAGAAAATCTAATGCTAAAGCCAAATCACCCAAACAACAGAGAGGCCATATGGGAATCCTGATGAAAGTTATTTAAAGGTTTTCTTTGTAGGTCGTTTTTCATACTGAATGGTGGGTCAGTGCTCACCACTTGTCTCTCCTTGAAAGAGCGCTGTGAGGGTAATAGCTGCTTTTTTTTTTTTGTCTGCAGGTTCTGGCTGTGCTCAGTTGGACCAGAGGCAGTGTTCTACCTCCTTTCCATTGAATAGATTCTCTATAGATGGTATTAATGCCATTTGCAAATCACAAACATACTGAAGTCAGGGGCACAGTAGTCACAATCATCTCCAGTGAGAGAAGGAAGCTTGGCTTCCCTTCCAGCCAGGAGATAAAAATAAAATTATTCTTATCTTAAAGTCATTGACAGATATGAGAAAACCAGATGGAGAAAGAAAGTCAGGTGAACTGTCTGCCTCTTTGAAAGCAATGCCACTCCCTGGCACAAACCCATGTTTTTTTGTTGTTGTTGTTTTGTTTTGTTTTGTTTTTAAGCATTTAGATTCTTTTGGGAGAGAAGCAGTGTTTCATAGGTTGGATTTGATTATTAGGCCACCCACTTGTAGTCTTGTTTTAAACTTGAAGTCTTTAAAAAAAAAAAGAAATAGGTAGAAAGGTAAGATTTTTGAAAGCTGAACTAAATAACTTGACTCTCCACACCTTGTTTTTGCTTAAATTTACATTTTTATGTGTTTACAAGGTTATGTGGGTTCACCCCTATGCCTCTGCATACATATGAGGTCAGAACATCTGCTATGAAATTGATTCTCTCCTTTGAACCATTCGATTTCTAGAAATCCAACTGCTTGCTGGACATCAATTTGACTGTATCTAGAATGGACCATCATTCAGAATAGAGGGCATACTTATAATCTACATCTTGAGATGGGAAAACACACACCTATAATCCAGACCTTGAGGCTGGAAGGCAGAACTTTAATCTGGGCCATACTTTCTAGTGGAAGCCTACATAAGGACAATGAAAGAAAGAAAGGTTCATTCTTGACCTTCTTGCCTTAATCTAGCTAGTACAGCCACAGGAGTCTACTTCTTTGTAATCTCAGCATATACAGAAGACAAGCTAAGACACCCAGCCTTGTGGGACTGAGCAAGTATTAGATTCTTTGATTTTCTATTCATAGCTAATTGAACTGCAGCCCATAAGGAATTTCAATAAATTCCCTATACATATTCATATATATTTCATATATACATTTATATATGAAGTATTATATATATATATATATGAAAGAAGAGAGAGAGAATAATTTCATAAGTTTTATGACTCTAGAGAACGCCAACTAATATACCAGCAGCTCAGGTCATCAGCCTTTGTGGAAAACACCTTCATATGCCTAGCCTCCTTCTTGGTCCTATCAACACAGTTTTTATTACTGCTTCTTTATTTGTGTCTTTACTTCACACAGATTCCTCATATCATTTACAGGTCCTTACTCTTTCATTATATTTAATGTTTACTTATCTATTTAAAGTATGTGTATATACAGGTGTACATGAAGTAGAAGCATTATACACTATATTGAATTATCCTCAAATTAAAATATCACAGTTAATAATTATTTTTTATTCAAGATTCTGAAATGCACACTGAAGTTATTAAAAAAAAGCTATAATAAAAAGGGAGGATAGTTCCAAAGAAAGACTTCATGAACTTCAGTGTTTTAATTCTGCGTTACTCTAAATCATAATTCCTTTTTTTGGGAACAGTGAAAAAATTACCTATTTATTAACAATCATCCAAGTCAACAATTATCTAGTGAATATTCAGACTGGTTAAATATGCTGAATGATAGCAGAAAATGTGCTCAATTACTATACTATTATAACATATAATGTTATTCTAAAAATATAAAAGTATAAGAATATAATTTTCTTATTAGAAAGAATCCTATAAAGGAAAGCCAAGATACTAAGGTAAGAATTTAGCAATTAGAAATTTGTATAGCAAATTCTTTCATTAGACTTCATAGCTAGGAGCTCAGATAAAGATTCTGAGATGAGTTTACATTCTCTGTATTGATCTCCAACTTTATTCTCTTCTATTCATAGCTACAGAATAGGATAGAAATGCAAAAAGAAAATTTTCACTGAGTGTTATGCAGCTATTTCCTCCTACATTAAGACCTTTCAGGCTGGAGATATGGTTCAGCAGTTAAGAACACTGACTACACTTCAAGAAGACTGGGATTTATTTCCCAGCACCTACATGGCTGCTAACAACTGTCTTGAACTCAAAGATTTGGCATCCTCACACAGAAATACATGCCAGCAAAATACTAATACAAATAAGATAAAAGTATTTTTTTAAAGAAAAAAGGCCATTCACATGTGTGGATATGGCCTATAGAACTCTAAGTGGAGCAGAGGTCTGAGTGCAGAGTCCCAGCTACAGTGCTATAAATCATGGCTGAACAAACTTTTAGAAAATTTCTTCCCCTCTTTTACAGAGTAATTGTGGAAAACTGTGGAGCCCAGACTGTAATCAAAGGAGGCAGGAGGCTTCCAGAAAAGTCTAAGTGAAAAAATATCATAAGCAACAGTAGTATCAGTGGGATCAGGCACAAAAGGAAAGGGTGGAGATATTCAGCCAGTTATTAAGAGATGGTGACATCCTTGGCAAATATATAAAGTGAGATAACTATTAAATGTTATCACATGAAGGTTTTGGGGGGTCTCTGAACTTCACCAAATTCACTATGTCCCTCTATCTCCATGCTTCTTAAGACACAGAACAATTGTTCTATGTAGAAGACACTCTCTAACCTATAGAGCTGCCTGCACATTGGGCAAAGTGCTCCAGGAATCCAGCTTTGGCATCAGGTATCACTGTTTTGTGGCATCTTGTTGCTGCAGTTAGCTTTGACTTATATCTGTTCCTGCAAATAAACTCATTCTCACGTTTATCTAAGTCATCCTAATAAAATTCATTGCCTCACCAACTTGGACTCTGGTAATAACCTTACTTTGGTCTGTTGTCAGTCAATTTCCTATCCTTGGACAGCAGAAGTCTGCTCACACCTCCCCAGAAACAGTGTGACACAACACTGAGGAAGCTCAACACATGAATTACTCCAGTTTTTCAATACTCCTACTTATCATCTAAAATTAGTCCATTCTTCTGCTGTTAGGAAGATTGCTCTAAGGGTTTTGAGGTCTATGTATTAAAGAGTTTGTCTCCAGTCTGTGATACTTTTGGAATATATAGAACTATGTGTTAAAGACTTGACCTCCAATCTGTGCTATTTTAGGGATAATCTTTAAGAAGTGGACCTTGCTGTTGCCAATGGGGGTTATGTAATGGCCTATGGTGGACCACACTGGTGTCAGGGAACTATACTGTTGACAGGGTCATGCCAATCTGGGTGAGCTATGCAGCCACCTGGGGCCATGGTGATATCTTGATCCAGGATTCTGCCTAAGATCATGTCTGGAAGTGTGGTCCTGCCATGGTCAGGGTCTGTGTTGATGTCCCTGGCCCATGGTAACACAAGGCACCATGCTGATTTATGGGGTCTGGTTTGTTGGCATTCAAGGGTTGTACTGGTGTAGGGGGTCCTTCTACATTTGTGTTGATTTCATTGGTTGAATACAGAAGCTGCCTTGGCCTTTTGATAGGGCAGCCCTTGGGTGGGTGGAGTAGACAGAACAGAATGCTGGGAGGAAGAAAGAGGCAGAGAGCCACCACCATGAAGCTGCCAGGTCAGACATGCTGAATCTCTCCTGGTAAGCCACATTCACATGGTGACATACAGATTATTAGAAATGGGTTAATCAAGATATGAGAGTTAGCCAATAAGAGGCTAGATATAATGGGCCAGGCAGTAATTAAGTTAATACAGTTTCTGTGTAATTATTTCAGATGTAAGGTAGCCAGGTGGGATGGAACAAAAAGGACCTGCTCTCTTTTTCAACATTGTATCATGCCACTGTGGCCAGGTATATTTGGGTGACCAGTGCTGTCAACTGGGGCCAATGTGTTGTCTGGACCAGGGCTGTGATTGAGGGCCATGCCTGTGTCCATGGCCCTGCTGCAGCCAGGGTCTGTGTTGATAACTGTGGCTCCTGAGACACTAGAAGACCATATCAATGTTAGGGGTCTGGACTGCCAACTGAGGATATTTTTGGATCAGAGGGCCATAGTGCAAAGAAGGCCATGCCAGTCCTTGAGCTCTGCACTGCCACCTGGGACCATGGTGCCATCCAGGCCTATGCTGACTAGTACCATTTTGGGGTCTATGCTCCTGCTGCAGCTGGGTGGGGTATATGGTGATGTCCATGGTCCTCATTAGCACATGGGTCATAGGAATCATGCTGTCTTGTGTTGTAAAGAAGGTTGCTTTTTTGTTTCCTGGCTACCCAGACTCTGTAATAATCACATAGAAACCATATTATTTAAATTACTGCTTGTTCCATTAGCACTAGCTTCTTATTTGCTAACTCTTACATCTTAATTTAACTCATTTCTATTAACCTGTAAATCACCATGAGGTCATGGCCCACCAACAAAGTTTTAGCATGTCTGTCTCAGACAGTGGTTCAATGGCTTCTCTTGACTCTACTTTATTCCTCCCAGCATTCAGTTTAGTTTTCTCCACCTAGCTAAGCTTTGCCCTGTTATAGGCCCAAAACAGTTTCTTTACTAACCAATGGTAATCACAGCAAACAGAGGGGAATCCTCTGTTTAAGATATTTTGTATTTTGATACAATTTTGGATAAATTTCTAACTCTGATCAAGATAATTGTACATTGTTTATATTTTGAGGTCATTGTTTTCAATTGCTACAAAGTTGGTTTTAAGATTGTTTAGTATTCTAATTCATATTATAATAAAGGCTTAGTCTTTAAATTATACAGGTAGATTTACAGATCAATAGTCATTCGTTTTTGTCATACTTAGAATTAGACTAATCAGTTTCTTTAGATACATAGAGATTGTATTCCGCATAGCTAGGTAATCTTCAGCCACTTCAAAGAGCTGTAGAACATGGCATTTAATTAACTTAAGGTTCTGTTGATGTGAGACATGGTTGCTCCTGGCAGCATTGATTTATTCCTGAGAAAATGTTGAGCACCAAAGATACTGCACATGGAGCTTCTTTTCCTCTTGGCAAAACTGGCCTTTGGGCAAGGAACTGCCTATGCCTTGAGCACTGACAAAATGCACATTGTCCAGACTGGACTAGCAGGATATAAGAAAAAAAGACTGCCAAGCCTTACCAAGACAGGGTAAGACAGTTTTGAAAAAAAATTTCTTGCCTCTGAAAACAGTCTGTCAATTACTCTAGGGCTTAGCCAAAGATGGTTGCTCAAACATTGCAAATGAGACTTTGGGTGATTGCCCAGGTAGCCAGTTGTCACTGTCATTTACTGCACATTTTGGAAGCTGCTTGATTGTACTTCCTACCTCTCAATATTATCTCCTTTCTTAGGCCTTCAATGGGGTTGAAGACTAGATGGTCACAGTTACTTTTTGCTTATGATTTAGTGAGGTCATTTCTAATATAAGACTTAGGCTTCTTAGTATAGAATGATTATTGAAACACGTAGCATATATTCCTAGCTTAATATTGTTTATGCTGGTTATAGTTTTAATTTTTATACATGATACCTGTTCTTATTGTATATAGTTTTGTTTTCAATTTGGAACTCTCTTATTTAAAAAGGTGGGGGTGATGGGGAACCAATGGCCTTTGAGAGGCTGGACCAGGTTGAGATGTGGCATTGGGGTGCCAAAAGGCCCTGGTCCTGCCTGCTTGCCCCTCTATTCCTGCTCTTCACACCATGATGTTGGAACCCCAGTCCTGTTCTGTGAGTTTTCCCTTTTACTAAATAAAAACTTTAGCATACTCTATTCAGAGTTAGTCTGGAATTATTTGACTTGTGTTACCCCCATTTGACACATCATACATCATCTGTATTTGTAAGGGACTGAATAGAGTCTGGTAGAACACTCTGGTTTCCTCCCTCCTAGGAACCCTCTTAACACCCCCAAAGTCCTTCCCCATTGTTAAATATCAGCTCCCAACATCTAGAAACACATTTAACCCAAGGCACCTAATGGCCACACCTATCAGAATCTCAGAGAATTCACTACCTGGCAGTACAGCTACTATCCTCTCACAAGAACCAGAGAGGATAACAGAAATCAGAGAACAAAACAACCAATCAACAAAGACTAAACTACATATCAGTACCTAGAAATATAATCTTTCTATTCCCAGATGCCTAGATGATGGCATAAAAGCACAATAATTGCTGGGACAATATGTTTCTACTAGAATCCAGCAACCCTACTACAATAGGCCCTGAGAATGGTAAAAATTGAAGCAAAAGACAAAGACCTTAACATAGCATTTACAAATATGGTAGAATGATCACATATGAGAAAATATTTATTTGTTAAAAATGAAACAAATAAATTCCTTAAAAAAACTCTGTGAAAACACAAACAATGGAAGAAAATGAATAAAATAGTTCAAGACCTAGAAGTATAAATATAACAAGAAAATAAAAACTGAGGGAAATATGGAAATGAAAATTTAGAAACTCACACAGGAACTTCAGAGTCAAGTCTTGCCAACAGAAAACATGAAATGGGAGAGAGAATTTCAGGCATTGTAGACATAATAGAAGAAATGGCTATCTCATCAAAGAAACTGCTAATTCTAAAAAATAAAAATCCTGAAACAAACCATACAGGAAATATGGGACTCTGTGGAAAATCCAAGTTTAAGAATAATAATAGGAATGGAAGAAGGGGAAGAAACTCAGGTTGAAATCATAGAAAATGCTTTCATCAAAGTCTTAGAAGACACTTTTTCTAACCTACAAAAGGAGATGTGTTAAAATCAAACTCCTACAGACACCATTTTTTTAAGAAGACGGAAACACACACTGGAAAAAAGTCAATGTCGTCAACAAATGATGCAGTCAAACTGGATGGTTGAATGTGGAAGAATGAGAATAAATCCATACTTAACGACACTCCATAAAATTCAACTCCAGATGGGTCAAAGATCTCAACATAAAACCAAGTGAACAAGAAATGAAATCTCAGGCTGGAGAGATAGCTCAGTGTCTAAGAACACTGGCTGCTCTTCCAGAGAACTGGAGTAACACCAGTTCCAGATTCTCTGACACCTTCAACCACATATACATGCAGGAGAAACACCATTGAACAGAAAATAACAGTAAATAAATCCTTTTTAAAAACGAAAAGAAATCTCTGTATTCTTAAGCCAAGTAAATAATTTTTTTTTAAAAAGGCTCATTTTTCTAAGTTGCTTTGTGATAACAATGAAAGGCTGAAAACAGAAGGTTGGTATATGGAAGAAGGTTGGTCCTGAGACCATAACGGACAACTGATAAATTCCGGTGTGGTCTAAAAAGACCAAAATACTGGTATAATTTGGGACAGTTCTAAAAGTCAGGGTTATAAGGTTTCAGATGGAAATAGGATTTTTGTTTGGAACTGGACATGAAGACATTCTCCTTAAATCCTGGCAAATAACTTATTTATATATTGTGTTTGGAAACATGAAAGCCTGACTTTAAAGGAGATGGGCTAATTGATCTTGCAGAGAAAAAGTTAAGTCCACATGTATACAACTTCCCTGGGATCACAAGATGCTTCTGACTATGTTGTCAGATCTGCAGTCATGATAAGTGGAGAAAAAAAAATGAATCAAAACAGTTGAAAACATTATGGTTTGCCCACAAAAGCAGGTTTGAAGTTTACTTATGAGATTCCACCATAAAAAGTAAGCCAAGGACCTTGTGTAGAAAAGATGCCTTGAGAGCTCTACAAGAATCACCAACTTCCCAGGATTTCAGGTTTCAATTTTCATTAGAACAGAATCCTACCTCATACTATTCATGATATTTCCTCCCTAGAACTGTTTTCCTTGGTCTGTTTATGCACTCAGTAAGCCTTGTTCCCATAGTTTAAGCAGCATATGTATACATAGCTCCAGCAAACGTGAGTCTGAGCTATTTCCCATGTAGCTCTTTTTTGGAAGGCAGGACTTGTGGAGTCATAAGGCTTCCCACGAAGTTCAAAGATAGTTCTGGGTATTCATCAGTATGTGATGTGGTTATAGTAGGGGAAAGTGGCATCTGAAAGAGAGATGCATGATGTAATCAGAGTTTGGGAAAGCATCATCCAAACGAGAGATGCATGCATATGTGAGAACAAGTCTGTTTTGGTCGTATAATGGTTAGTTTTGTTGTCAGCATGACACAGCTAGGAAATAGGAATGCTAACTGTAGGCGATGCCATGATCCCTGGGAACTTAGGCTTGTGCTGTCTAAAATAAGAAAGGTTGCTGGGCTCTTAGGAGCCTGGGAGGAAGCCAGGAGCAGCTTTCTCTCACAGTCTCTGCTTCATTCAAGTCTTGAAGCTCCTGCCTTGATATTCTGTTTTACCTGCCTCGAGTTAGATGGAAGGCGTCTAGTAATCCCCCTCCCAAAATAATAAATAAACAAAAAGCCTTCCTTTCCAAGTTGTTTTTGGTCGAGGTATTTTATTACAGCAACAAGAAAGAAAGTAATAAAAGACGGTATACAGGAAATTGGAGGTGTCAGTAATGTGGAACACCTAGAGAAACTGTTGATGTCAGCTGTAGCTGTCAAGGCCACAGAGGCTGAGCTTCCCAAATCCTCCGAAGCTTACATCATTCTACCACATGTCCCAGAAGCCTGACCTGGAGCTATTAGATTACTATATTCTCAGATGGTTTTGGTTGTGCTTTGCTCCCTAATATTGAGTATCTATGCTTCCAGCATAGACCAAAAGAGATAGCTACCTTTTTCCCAAAAACATTTATTTTCTTATCACTGATTATATTGAGGTTCAAGGATTATACATTGATTTAGGGCCCAATATTTCCCTCCCTCGGGGATGCATCTCACCTGTTTTATAAAATAAGGTTCTTATTATCTATTTCTCATCACTCTATTCCAAATATGCAGGACTGGTTTTGTATACCTTACATAATTTAATAAATTATATTCACCTTTCATCAGAAAAGGCACAAATGAAATAATTTAAGAGAAAATGATACATAAGCAGATTTACTGCAGATATGATATGGCTTCAGAAATATTCTTCTGAATTAGAGCATCCTTAGCTGTTAATGGAACTTTGTTAATTAGGAGAATCTCCTTTTTTTTTACTTTTGTTTCCAGAGGAAATGAGAGTCTGTGGATTTATTCTTGGTTAAGAAAATTAAAGTTTGATCAAAAAAGACTCCCTGAAAAATCTCTAATGGGAATGATAGCCCAGATGATAAAATGTTTCAGAGTACCTCTGTTGCAGTTTTTTTCTGAGTCCTTCAACCAGACCATCTTCAAGGCTGCTGATTGACATGATCCAGTCTCACAGAATAATCCAGTCAGGACTTGACCATAATCCTAAATTTTCTTTGGTACCCATAATATTGTCTGCATCCCCAATAAGCAGGAAGTAGCCAAGAAAACTATGGGCACATCCCCAAAAATGGATTATGGATTTTTTGTCTTTGTATAGTGTGTTTGTTACAAGTTGTTATGGACATTGGTCAGGAAAAAAATAAAACTAAACAAAGGAGATTAGATTCAGGGTGTTTAAAAAAAAAGGAAAAGAAACCACTGTGGCAAAATGCTTTTGCACACTGTAGAGATTTGTCATTCATATTTGTTTAATAAAACACTGATTGGCCAGTAGTCAGGCAGGAAGTATAGGTGGGTGATGTAGAAGGGTCATCTGTCTATGTGTTACTTTCATTGGTTAATAAA
>LOEQ01002860.1:37311-50843 GCA_001685075.1 Bramus lutescens | reverse complement strand
TTCAGTCTATTTGCAAGCTGCCACTTCTCTATCCAAAAAGCACTACTTCTAATAGGAACCTCCTGTCATTTCCAAAGTCAAGCACATGATTGGGGACCACAGTGGAGTTGACAAGCCTAATTGGCTGAGACATGTTGCACTGTTTGGCATCAAATTTAGAAATTAATCAAGAACAACTATAAGGGAGTCATCAGGAGCAATCAAAACTTTCCGTCCTGATGACTGAAATAAATCTTCAAAAGCAATGCCAATGATTAATCCACGCGATTTGTATTATGAAGCAATTTATTAAGGGAATTGATGAGTGGAATAGTAGTTTTCTGTGATTACATGTTTTTCTTATTTCAATGATACGGGCATATATTGTTATTATCATTTTAATAAATTACATGGGAACATTGAAGATCATTGAGATTAATTCTTTCTTCCATAAAAGACTTTTAAAATATCCTGTAGGATTATGGGGGCCAGCTTTCTATACCATTACCTCCTTTAAAAGAAGTATTTTGCTATTTGAGACAGGGTTTTCTGCTGTGTCCCTAGCTGTCCTGGAACTCTCTCTGTAGACCAGGTTGAAGTCAAGCTCAGAGACCTTCTTGTCTCTGAATCTTGAGTGATGGGTTAAATGTAAGTGCCACCACCACACAGCAAAAATGCATTTTTTAACATCTGAAAAAGATATTATATCTTTAATGCAGTAATAGTCTAATTATCTTCAACAGAGTAGAGATGGAAAACAGCTAATACAAATCTTGTTAGCATGTAATACATTTATAGAAACATAAAATGTCCCATTTGGAAACATAATATTCTCTAAATATGATTTCAAGATAAAGCAGCTGTTTAGATGTCTTGGAATTTTATATTTTCCTTACTCTTTTTTCGATATATTTATTTATTTAGTGTGTATGAATTTATGTCTATACAAATGTGCAGATTATGGAATGCTTGCTCATATCAGTGGACAACATGGAGGAGTAGGTTCTCTCCTCCTGTGATGTGGATCTTAGGAACCAAACTAAGGGCTTTAGCCTTGGTGAAAATGCTTTCACTTGTTGAGCTCAAATCCTAATTCTTATGAAATATTAAGAAGAACCGAAGTAGATATGGTCTTCAATAAGTCCTGTCCTGCTTAACAATACTTGTGTAACTCTCCATTTTAAAGTAATTATAAAATTTACTAGAGAGATTACATTGGTTTGGACAGTTAAAGTCCTTTCATAAAATTAACTTCCTGCTCAAAAACACAGTTTCAAGCCATTACAACAGCAAGGAATCCTGGAGTAGTTTCGAATATGGGAAGTGCCTTCCTATAGTCTCCATTTCCTTATCACTTCAACTGGAGACCAAGGAGGGCAGAAGCAGTAAGGAGTCAAATCTATGGAATACTGAGGCCAGAGGGCAAGTGTTCTGACTTTAGGGTGGTTTCTCCATTTTACCACATTGCTTCTTTCTAAAATATAATAGAGTAGTTATTTAGAGGTCAATTGCTGCTACCCAAACCAGTAAGAGAAAGACTCCTGAGAAAGACAAGTATCTAAATAGCACAGAAAACTGATCCTACATACAGTTTATTATCTAGTACAAAGAAAGGCTTAAAACTCTTACAAAACTTTAAATCTCCTAAAGTAGGGGAAAATCATACACTAATGTAACAGGTCAAGCTATTTCTCCAGAAGGATTTTTATTCTCACTAGGAAGGGAGGATATATGGGATGACAGCCAGAGACTTCAAGGTACTGCTTTAACTACTTCAACAAGAAAGACAGACTCCAATGGAGGTGATAGTGTGGAAGGGGGAAATCTCTAGTGCCTCAATGCTAGACAAAGAATTGGAGGTAATTAATGCTGAGAACAGGGGAATTACTCTTCCCCAATGAAGAGCACCCAAATCATTTATACATTAGCAAATATTCAGCCCTGAATTCATGGACACACCAATAATATTATACAGATTGTGCATACACATACACACAAGCACATATCGATATAGATATATAGTTAGATATATGCATATATGTAAATATATACACACATATATAAACACACAGACACACACACACACACATGTAACACCATTTATGGAAAAAGACACCATGAATCTTAGAGAAACTAAAAGGATACCTTCAAGAGCTGGAGGAGGAAAGGGAAAAGAGGAAGTAACGTAATAGTTTCATTAAAAAAAATAAAAAAGAAAGGCAGGTAGATAATATGTACAACATTTAGAAACAACAATAAAGCTAAGATTTACAGAGATACTCAGTGTCTTCAGATGCCTGCCTACAGCATTTGACCCATCATTATTCTAGAAGAGCACAGAGGACTCCTTCGTTCAATCGTAGATGGTTTTGCAGGTGGAAGTTGGTGTATTTGATGATGCTTCTTGTCAGAATTCTGGCAAATGTATTTCATGTCCTTGACTGGACACACTGTTCTTACCATTCACTATCAAAAGCATGCAGATGTTGTACTGTGCTTTGAAACCTTCCTAGTGAGGCTTTATTTTTAAACTGTATGTATCATTTATATGTTTTACTTACAAATTACTTAATTTACACATCCCATAAGATATATGGGTTGTTCCTCAGTGTTTTACATTTCAAACATTCATGACAATCCTCCACTTTGATCTTTAAAATCATGTTTCTGTATATTCTTTACAAAACTTTGTGAAAGGGAAATGTACTTTCTTCTTTCTACAGAAAATGTGTTGACACCTTTTCCTCTTTTTTTCTAGTTTAAAGACATCTTGTTCTTGAGTTCCAGAAAATAAAAATGCTATGTTCTTCTAAAATCATCTTTAAATTCTACTGAAATTTGGCAATTACAAGGTGTTATACTATGCTCAATTATTTAAACAAGTGAGACCAGCAAAATGGCTTAGCAGGTGAAGGTGCCTACTACCAAGCTTAAAAACCTTAGCTCATCTTCAAGACCCACCTGAAAATTAAACCTGCCAGTTCTTCTCTGAAAATTTATATATTTCTCACTGTGGTTGTTCAAAAACTAGGTACTAATAGTTAAATGGAGCTAACTTTGCAATACAAACTTCACCTCAATGGCTGTCTTTACCTTTAAACCTGATACTAAGCTACTGGGTTGTTAGAAGGTTGGCTGCTGTTCTTAGTTTGGAAAGCACAATTTAGCTCATCATTAACTTAAAAATTTGTCAAATAAGCAACAAATGAACCTAAGACTCAGAGGTTATAATTATGGCCAAGACAATGAAAAACATGACTAATATCTAAAACACAGTGTACCTCTGATATCAAAGGGATAAGACAAAAAGGCTACTCATCCTAAACTCTGCTGACTTTCTGATAAATGTACATGATTGGGTCAAATGAGACATTAAAGCCCATCTATTCCTCTAATCTCTCAGTACACACTTCTTATGTCTCATAATAGCTCCTACTACAAAGGTGTCGTTTCTAAAACCAGGGTCGTGCTGACAACTAAAGGCAAAAAAATGACGCTGTGCTGTCCCCAGCATGGCCTTCTAGAGGCCTGGCAGCATTTGCAACTGGTCCAAGAATTCTGGAGCCACCATTGGAAAAGAAAGTCTCATTTGTCCTCTCTAAAGATGATTGCCATTGGCTGTCAAAGCTGTCTCAGTAAACCCATCCCCCAGGCAGCGAAGTGGCTGAATGTAGCTCATAGACTAGCCAGGCAAAAGCCAACAGGCAAACAGAGATGCCAACTCCTGAATCAGGAGCAGCAGGAAGTCTGTGTTGTTTGAAGCACTAACTTGTTTGTTTGGAGGCAGAAGGTGGGGGTGGAGGAGAGGCGGAACTAGATCACTTAAATAAGGACCACAGATGAGCCATACATGCTGCCTATAATATATTAACTGCTCCCAGGTGAGAGCCTGAGATCTGGAAGCAATGCTTTCTTCCTTATTCATGTCTCCTTCATAGATAAAATTTAGCCATTATTACTCAAGATACATTGTTTTCAGAGAAAATGTTCAGAGATGTAATCACATTTAACTAAGAAGTTCAGAGGGCTCGTTTGGTTGTTTTAATTACAAAAATTCACTGTGCTATAACTTGGAGTGTTCTCATTCAGTGGTGACATGCCTAGACCATATCAAAATGTCTAAAAATGTTTGAAAGCATCAGCAACTTTTCCTTGTACCTTAGGGTAAGCTCAGTTAAATGGCAATTGAATGTATTGCAAGAAGCATTTGCTGCCCTGAGGTTTAGAGCACTGTCATTCTGAATGTGGCTTCACTTCACACAGCCATGGCTCCACACACTCATCCCAGGCATTCTTGCTGAAACAACACAAATTTGAAGCTGCACATGAAAACAGCATAGTAGCAGAAAACTTTAGGGTGACAGCTTGGGCATGATCAGGTAAGGAACATCAGATAGTGCTTCTGTTTGAATACTCTCTTCATCCAGGCCAAATCAGAGGTAGCCAAGCATCAGGCAATAAAACAGAGTAAGGAGGAGACAGAAGTTCTGCAGACGGGCTGAAGCTCTGAAACCCATGAAGGAACCAGGACATTTATTTCACCAGCTCCCACTGCCTTCTTCCACAGAGAGCAGACACAGTTTGGGGCCATCATTTTATATGTGTATTTTTCCACTCTTGTGATTTTCCTTCCAATTTCAGGGATTCTTTCTGGAATTCATTTACTTGAGGATTTATGGACTTCATTCATCTGTTGTTGCAAACTAAGAGTTTTGCCCTTCTCTAACATGCAGATATAATCTTACATGCAGTAGTTGCAGGTCAGAATACACAAGTCAGAGTACTAATTTATATTCCGCATCATAATAGATGGGCAAAAAAGGTGTACTATGGCACTTAGTTCTCCCAATCCACTGGAATTAAAATCAAATGTTAAGAAAATCATAACAATTCGGAACTTAGTTTCAAATAATTGAAATTATCTGTAGTAACTGTCTCTGAGTAAGAAAAGATTTTTAAAAAATTATGAAGAGATTAAAAAAAAAACAAAATTGACTAGGTTAAAATTTTAAATGCCCAAGTCTAAAAGACTCGATAATTTGTGAGTTTTTACTTAGCAGAGAATTAGTGCTTTGGGATGTGTTTATCGAGCTGAAAACTTTCTTTCCAAAAATCAAACTTCATCGTTTGCTTCCAATAAGGGTCTTGTACTATCAGTCACATATCCCAGGAAAGCAAAATACATTCTTGTTATAATGGAATTTTAAACAAAGCCAGTAATGGTTAGATAAAAAATTTTATAAGTTGTTAGCTTTTTTATTATTTTAGCTACATTATAATGGTTTGCTTAGAAATTGTCACTCGGGTGGTACTAAAAGATTAGTAAGTATCAATTTATAATCACTTTATACTAATGGCCTGAAATTTCTGAGTTTTAAGACAACTGGGTGATTATCATCTGCTGTCATAACCATTTTCCTCATTAGTTCTATAGTCTGATAGTTAGTCAGTTGCTTATTGCTGGCCAGGAAGCTGCAGAATGTATACTCAACAGTATATAAAACTTCTTTAAGAATGGAGGTTTATAGCACATAGAGATTCTATTGCTATAAGAATACCTCTGGGTTCCATACTTAAAGTTAGTGGGAATCTTATCTGTGATTCCAAAACAATACACTGTACTAGATTGTCATATTATTGTATTGGATAAGTAAATGTGTAAAAAGAAAGAAAACTGAAAAAGAATTGTGCTGTAGATGTTATTTTTTTATTTTCCCTTCATCATTGCAGAATATTTTTTGAAGTAAGAAGTCAGAGAATAACAAGCAATGTAAGGTTCTATTAAATATACAGAAACTAAATAAATGTCATTTTTGCTAAATATTTATTTAAGTTATTTTAGCCTTTGTGACTATATTGAGATGAAGTAATGGCTATAACATTAAAGAATTTAATCGTATTTTTTCAACAAAAAAGTGTAAAACGCATCATAGTAAAAATTAAAAAAAAAACGTATAGAATAGAATTGTAATGTAGTAAGGCTAGTTTTGGACAAGGGCAAATCATAGCAATTTGAATTTATTCAATAATTTAATTTTTAAAGTAGCGAAATTCATGATGCTGAATCATTTTCCTTTTTCATATAGTGATCTTGAAAAATCCATAAAATTATTCTAATAGTTGTGGGCTCTACCGAGGTATACTCTCACACATTTTGCTTTAGGTTGTTAATTGGACTGTTTTCCTAAACACACAGAAAGGCTTATCTGGCTAGAAATTCTTCTGTAAAAACAGGCTGTTTGTGAGAGATTCCATTAGAGGTTGTAATTAGAGAGAAACAGATTTCAACCATTGAGAAAGTTTCCAGTAAACAGTGAGTTCTGAGTACTGTCGAGAGATGGAGTTCTGCGTAAACATTCGTGGGGAGATTTTTAGAGCACTTAGAATGCTGGCTCCTGAATCTGGTCAATAGGTTGATCGGCTGACACTACAAATGGCGATCACGATTAGGACCAAGAATGTTGAAGAGCTTGGGGAGTCCAGTAAGGAAATCAAAGGGAAAGGCAAGAAATGACCTCGGCTGACCAGCTAACAAAACTCAATGAGCAACTACAGGTAGGGGTGGAAACCAATGAAGCAGCCCTAGATTAGTTTGCTCCATTGATTTTTGCTTCTCGTTGAAATGTTTTCTTTTATTTACTTCCTATTTTCTTTGAGCATGTTAGAATAGCATTGCTGCACCTTTTTGAAGCCTTTGAAAAGAGGAGACAGCTCTGAGCACACTCTAATATTTTCAGTTCACCATGCTAAGTTGTGTAGGTTTATTGCAAACTCCAGTGCATGTGCCCTCTAGCAATCGTTCTGGGGTAGGCAAAATACTCACATCCACAAATGTTGACAGCAAGATCCCTGGAACCTGTGAATAAGTCAGGTAACATAATGAATGGGAAACATGATTTCCCCCCAAAAAAACCCTTAAAATTGTTAATATAGAGCCATAAAGATGAGAAATTATATTGGATTGTCCAATTGCCCAAATTGTAACTGTGAGGGTGGGGTTTTGAGAGGAAGTGGGAGGTAGAAGATTATGTCAGTGTCAGAGTAAAATGATATAGAAGGAGTCCACCTGCCACTGTTTCCACTGATGACAGGAGTTAAGACTACTAAACAAGCAACACGGGAATACTTTAGGAACTAACAAAGACACAGAAATAATCTTCTTGAGTACAGAAAAAGGAGAATCGATTTCAACCTTCTAACTTTTGTGTAAAGCTCCTAATCTACTTAATTCTAATAGAAAGGATTTCCATTGTCTTGAGACCCAAGGTTTATGGTAAATTTCATAGAGGACACAGGAATCTGTACCTACTTATACTGCTTCTCTTGTAAGAAGAGAAAAGAAAAACTGTTCATATTTCACCCTCTGAGCAAAATGGAGGGGAAAACTGACTTAAATTATATGGGTGTTGAATCATGTAATCTTTTTAAAGTTTTAGAATCTAGGTAAGAACCTTAAAAACGTCAACTTTACTCTGTTATCTAGTTGCCTGGATTATTTCAAATGGATCAATCAACATAGTCAAATATCATTCTGACCAATAATATGCAAGCAACTAACTTTTCAAGGGTAACTTTGAAGGTTTCCTTCCCAACTCTTTAGTTATATTTGCTGCTGGGATTCTTAGCAGTGATAACTAAGCCTTTCTAAAATTAGGTGGCATGATTCTTAAAATTAGAAAAGAAGTTCACATTGCCATCAAGTTGTAGAGAAGCAGGTAGTACAGCTCAGTATGTGTGACATTTATAGAACTTGTGTGACTTTGGGATCATTTAAGAACAATAATTAGAGTAAAATGTCTCTTTCTCCCTTTTAACACTTCTTCCTTAAGCTTCATTAGGAACCCTAGACTGAGCACAGGTGGCCCTACTGGATCTGGATTCTAACTTCCTCTATACTTTTCATCTTTTTTTCTTTCATTTGTGTTCCCATCTACCACCTCAGCAGACAGATCCGATGTTGTCATTTCTATAAACCTGGTGTCTTTTAATAACTTCATGACATTAATGAGTTTTTCTTCCCTATCTTACCTTTCATGAAGCATTAATATACAGCTCCAAGTTATTTCCTCAGGGTTTTGTTCTGGCTAGCATAATTTCCATTCTGACTCTTTCTTTTTTGTGCTGTCTTCATCATATAATTTAACACAGTGTACTGAAATCTGCCAATATTCATGTGACTTCATTTGTAAAGTATAATTCCCTATAGGCAGAATGGATCATATAACTGTGCCACTCTGGGTGCTGTCATCAGACTAGTTACATGCTCAGTAAGCATCTAGTAAGAAATGAGGGTCATGTACGGGATCCTGTTTATGTTATGTGTTTTCATGGTGGTCCTAGGAAGAACCGTAATCATGACATGGGCTCATCCTCAGTGAAGTGCCATTGGCCCTATTGTGAATTGAAGTGACTTTTTCTTGTTATAATGAAATGGACTGACTTGGATGAACTTCTCCACTCACTCCCATCTAACAACCTCTTACAGGGTCTGTTTGATATATGAAATCACCCTGGATAAGATTCTCATTCCAAAGGAACAATATGATTGGCTGGAAACAACAACAGATGTATTTACAACCATACAGTTCAGATTTGCTACTCAGCCAAGGGGGTAGGGGACTATCTGGGGCAGTGGTAGGGGTACTACAAGAAAGCCCAATTGGAAAATCCTATCTGTTGTCTCAAGACTACACATAAGCATGAATTAACTTGTTAAATAGTTATTAGGTGCTAATTGTTCGGTAGCTATGTCAGTGTCATTGAGACTTCTTACTGACAGTTGTGCATTTCTGTTAGGAATAAACCAGGGAAACAGAATTTACTACAAAGCTAAACACTTAACAATGCACCATCCTTATTCCTTTGGATAAATTGCTTTCGCTCTGTGGGAACAAATGATGGGTCATAGACAGATTTTTTTTTATTTGGTTTTCATAGTGAACATCATAACCCACAAAGAGTTGGTTTTAAATCTATAGAAATAATTATAACCAGCTTTAGATAGAGTTTATGCTGTTTTGTAATGATTTTACTTAGAGTGTGTATGTATGTACTTGATTCTATATGAATTTATGATTATAGATCACATGGAAAAGCCCAAAGTTCCTAGTTTCTGTCATTTAAATCATATCAAAATGCGGGTGTGTTATTCAGCTGTAAAGTACTTTCTTAGCCTGTACATGACTAGGTTCTAGCCTCTGTATCATACACACACACACTCACACACACACACACACACACACAGAGAGAGAGAGAAGACTACATATAATAGCAATATGTAATCTTGAATATTTTAAAATAAATTATATGCTATTATGTGACATTTAGTATAATCTAATATATTAACAATATGGACATGATACTACCTGCATTTGAAATTTTCCTTTTAGCTATTATTTAAAGTTGTACTTCAGAGACTAAATTTTCATTAAAAAATAACTCAGGCAGCTCCAAAAGTGAGAGTCATTGACATGCTCAATAGTCATTTCAGGATGTCTTTTGTAAATACACTTCTTACCTTGTGACATTCTGAATTGATAACTATTTCCTTACATGACAATTCCCTAGCATTGTGTGTATTGTAGTGAGATTTCACAAAATCCACTGAAATCCACTGATCTAGCATTGTGTGTAATTGTAGTGAGATTTCACGTAATCCACTGAAATCCATTGATAAACTTTGGTTTACTTCAGTCAGCCAGATGGCAACAGAACCTTTGGAAAGAGATGGTTTCCTGTGCCTTCTTAAAGGTACATAGAGAGCGAAATGGAGAACACATTTAAGGTTGCCTAATTGCACTGTCTTTCTTATGCTTAAGTATTAATCTGTCACAATGTCAAATTATGTACTTTTGGGCTTTTTCTTTGGCAAAACTTGTCTATGCTTAGCAAACTCATAGTATAAAATATTCAAGAGTACAATTAGCATGTCATATCTCCTGCAGATGATTTAGAAAAAGCATGAATCAGAGCTTAATAGTCAACATAATTTCATAGATAATCATGGCAAAATTATGGTACTGCAACATTTCAAAGGCTGTATAGTGAGGCTAAGAGAAAATGACGATCAACTATTCATCTTTGCCATCTGCCTTACTTGCTTTTATTTAAGTCTTTTTGTGTTTGTGTGCATTTTTGGTTTTGCCAATGTTTTCAGTTTTGAGTTGCCAGCAGTTGGCCTCACATAAGAAATTAGGTTTCATGGTGTAAACAGATTTTCCCATGTGTGCAATGAATTAGCTTCACTGGCTATTCTGTAGCACATCGGCAAAGAAGACAGGCTGGGGGGGGTTCATTTTCATAAGTTTTTGAGGATTGGCCAATGTATCCCTTGAAATCCAAACACACCAATCCTATCAGAAAGAACAACAATAACAAAAGACAAAGCTGCAAGTATTGTAGCAATACAAACAAGCACATGTTTTGCAAGTTTTCATTTAAATGGCTCACTTCAAATTTATGTGCACTGTATTAACCATTGGCTTATGCTCTGTGAGTGCTGAAGAACATCAGAAGGAAACCACTGGCAAGTTCTGCCTTCCAGCTTGTCAGCTTTTGCTATTCTGTAAATGTGCCAGTGGCTACTGGATTTCAGACATGTGGCAAGACTCAGGAACTCAGAGAAAATCCAAACATGAAGTATGGAATAGAAAGAGGCAAAATTTTATTGAACAAAACTGATACGGAGTTTACAAGCTCCGCAAGTACAGACCCCACTACTCGGGTTCCCAAAACTCTTCAGTATGCTTATCCCTGTGGTCAGGAAATACTGATTTGTCAGGACTGATTCTGAAAACTTTACAGGTGACTCATTGTTTATCACCTACAGTCACAGATGAGGAAATGAGTGAATTACTCACAAGCTTGCATCTGCTGAGTGGTGGAAGGTGGCTACAAACTCAAACAATCTGCCTTCAGATCTGACTTCTCACCACTTTACATTTCGATGAATAGCGCAAAAATGAACCATACATAAACTTAGGTTATGAATATGAAAAATACAGGTTTTTTGGAGTTGAAATGAAGTTCTACATTGTTCTTCATGTGGCCAAAGCTGGAAAAAGCACGGTTCCGGCCTATCAAATAGAGTGGTGAGAGCAGATTATAGCTAATATCTTAGCCTGAAATACGGGAAAAGTTTTAGTGAGATGAAGACAAGGGAGCTACCAGTGCCAGCATAAACCTGAGATATAATTGCTTAAATTCAACTTTTCACTCAAACTCTTCTCTCCCAGATCCACCTCAGTTGCCGTTGAACACGATCAAGAACTTTCAATCCATTTCAAAATAAGAAGACCAAATTATAATATTGGTAAAGATTCTCCAACTCTTTCTCTTGTTACAGTCATGTGCATCCAAGAAAAAGTTTCATCTTCATGGTATATGTCTAAGCTTGACTCCCTAAAAGAAACAAATTACTTGATAATGTCCAAAAGTTTAGTTTTTCAAGGATATATCTTTGCTAACCATGAAGCTAAAATATAATCTATAAGAATGGAGAAAAAAGATACAAATACCAAAAAATAATTAGAGAAAATGGGACTGGTGCCTTCAAGTACATGTATGTCTTCACTACTTACCAGGTTTTGTAATGGAACACAAGCAAGGAAACATGTCTCACAAAGCTTTCTAGAGAGTATTAGGAATCAGTGAGTTAGAGTGGCAAGCACCCAGGCATATGATGTGAGTTCACATTGTGCCACTTACCAGCTAATGGAATTTTTTAAGGAAGGAATGAGGAAATGTGAAGCACATGCATTAAGATCTTAATATAGTGGCATTGAACATGTGATCTGCAAATACAAAAACTAATGCTTTTCTCATTTCCTGTATCCTCTTCCCACATATTGTATATTTGGATAGATATTTAGCCTATGTCACTAAAACATATGTTTTACTCAATGTTCTCTTTCTTGGACAAAATTGAAAGAGGCAAATATTTAAAAATTTAGAATTTATATACACACTTTGGAGAAATAATAGTGTTGACAAATGAATGATCACAGGTATGTCTTTGTGATATAATTTGTGGAGACCAATACATTTGTTTAAAATAGACCTAGAAAATTTAATGACAGAAAAACATCTGTTAAGTTGCTTATTTTTAGTTAATTAATTAATAAATGTTAACAATGCATATTACAAATTGCTTAGAAGAAGAATTATAATTTAATTTAGATTAGCCCTCCATATGTTAATGATTTTTCAGTTTACATAGTATTGCTATAATTACTAGCTGTTCAAAGTTAATGAAAACTTGATTTTTGTTACTTGCAGATATATAATAGCAAATAATATAAATAATAATTAGTACTCTGTCATTTATTTAACCATATATAATCTCTCATTTCCTCCAAAGAAACAATTTTTGTATAATTACTATTTTGAACAACTTAAAATCATACTTTTTACAACTTAAACCTCAATTCCATTTTGTTGCATTTGAAAAGGAAAAGATGGTAAAATTGAAGAAATTAAGAAGAATGCTTGTCTTTAGTACAATATAATCTTGTTCCTTAGATGAACTCTATGAGTGTTTTTAGCATTTTGATAATGGAATTCGATGTAAAGAACCTTAACAGAATAGAAAGTAGCAAAGAAAGAGTCCTAGTGAATCTGCAATCACCTTCCAAAGAGGGGGAAAGTTAAGAAGCAGGTTCCTGCTTTGCATGTTAACTGTGCTCAGTAAGGCAGAGCTTAAGTGCAAGAGAAGGGATTTAAAGAGAAAACAGCATCTTGACATGAACTTGTCTTCAAGTAAGTGTCAAGTAAAAGTTGCTTCTCTGCATAAAAGCTATGAAAACATTCAGGGATTCATTTGCCCTTTAGGATGTATTAAAGAATGTCATTTAGCTATTTAAAATGTTGTCCATTCAAAATGAGGACTAATTATCTCTCCATGATATACCTAAATGGCTTCTAAAGAACACATGGGGATTGACTATGATTAAATGCAATACAATTGCAGTCAGGTTCAAGATTCGGTCTAAGACTATCTGAGAAGTGTGACCAGCTGTACGTTATTCATGAGCTTGAAGAAAGAGTGAAATAAAATATCCCCTTACGGTGTGTCCAGACACTTGCCATGACATATTCTAAAACCGTCAACATCTCACATGCTTTTGTTTTTGAAACATAAAATAAAAGTTCTAACAAGATAGCGATTCATATATAATGATGATAATATTGAATACTTAACCCCAGGGCTACCAACCAACAAGACGTATCATTATGAGCCTTTCCTGCTAGGCAAGATATAATTAAATTTGCTGTCTTGTAGATAACTAAAATGATCCACATATATTTTCTTCTTCCTCTGAAATGGAATTCTTTCCAGACTAATCCACAATGCTACTACCATCATATTTAATTAGGTTATTTAAAGCTAAGTTAGAGGAACTTAAAAAAAGAATTTGTATGAGAAATGTATCTTCTCCTACCCCTGACAGCTTTTTTAAAATGTTCAGTGTTACTGAAATTCTTTTTAAGACTGGCAGTACTTATTTTTCTATCTATCTATCTATCTATCTATCTATCTATCTATCTATCTATCT